>PVIC010032050.1:0-20952 GCA_004025085.1 Thryonomys swinderianus
GTAACCACATATAATGCTGGGCATGGAGACTCACGCCCACCAACAATCAACACCGCATACCACAATGCTGGGCGTGGTGGCTCACGCCTGTAATCCCAGCACTCGGGAGGCAGGGACAGGAGGATTGCTGAGTTCGCGGTGGCTTGCCTGGGCACCATAGTGAGCTCAGGGCCAGCCTGAACTACAAAGCGAGACCCTGTCTCAAAAAGAAAAAAAAAATAGACTTCTTACAGAAGAAAAAATGTGAAAGCTTTGATATTTGACTAGCTGAAGAGGTGAGGTCAAAGAATATTCAAAGTAGCAGGAGTAATATGAACATATTTTTGTGGAAACTCAGATAAATAATGAATGTCACTGTATACATATAGTGATGACAGATTGAAGAAGAAATCAAGGACCAAGTCAAAAGTCTTAGGAACCAGGGTAATGATTTAAGTTAATAAAGGGCTGTAGAAAGGCTTTTTAAGCAGAGGGAAAATGTTAAATTTGACCCATAGGGGATAAATAAGAAGGTAAAGTGCTATTTCTGTATTTGAAAATGGAAATATTTTGTCTGAAAAGGACCATGAAGGTGATGCATAACTTTCTAGAGATAATTTTTAGGTAGCCTCACAAGCTTGGGCTGACTAAATATAGAGAAGGAAAAGAAAGGAGAGTTAAGGTTTCCTTCTAAATTATTAGCTTGGAAAGCTGATAATATTGGTGATGTTGCTATCTATTGAGATGAGTAAGACAGAAGGATGAACACTCTGAAAAGGAAAGCCATTTATTCAGTATGTCTGCAGCAGCAGGCTCTTTAAAGGCTATGGATGTGGTTTTAAGCAGTTGATAGAAGGAATTCTTCTTTGTGACTGTGGTGCAAAGAGGACAGATTCAGAGAATAGACATCTGGGAAGAAAAACACTATTGAAACAAATATCGAATCCTGGATTTAAGGCACCAAATTTATCTGGGCGCAGTATGGGATTAAGGAAGTATAATTTCCAAGCACATATGGTGTGTGTGGAATGGCTACATTGGATTAATTCGCATATTCAGTACATCAAATATTTATATTTTTAGTATGTGTGATGAAAATATTTAAATTTTTTCTCATTTGCAAGAATGGAAAGTACTGTTACACAAACCATATAATGTTATGTGATTTCTACAAAGCTAATATGATCTCTAGTAGCCATATTGGAAGCATAAAATTTAAAGTAAACAAGATATTTCCCTTTTACCCTGAGCTATTTAGTTTGATTCAGAGTATTATTTTCTGTTTTGGATCTATAGGTTAACAGGTAACATTGGAAGTTTTGAGAATATTTACAGGAGAATAGCAGGGTGGTAAAATAATTTGAAATCATTGACGAGGAATTTTTAAAATTTTTATTTATTTTTAAATTCTTTATTGGTACAATTTATATACATCTCACAATCACACATAACATTGGGGAATTTGTATCAATATATGACACAAGTTAATTCTCATTTTTACCCATATCCCTACCCACCCACACCTCCCCACCCCCTTTATACATGCTCTTTTATTTTCTTTCAGAATCATATTTATTCCTTCCCCTCATTACATTCCCACACCAAATTTCCTTTGGATACTTCCTATTCTACAAAAACTGTCATACTTTCTAGAGCTCATTTGCATCTGCAGGTGCTCATATCAAAGAAAAGATCTGGTATTTGCCTACCTGTGAGCTATTTATTTCACTTATTAGTGTGTCTTCTGAGTGTATCCATTTGCACATAAATGAATCAATCTTGTCATTCTTTATGGCAGAATAATACTCCATTTTATTAAAAAAAATCTTCTTTATCCAGTCTCCACTTGATGGGCATTTGGGTTGTTTCCAAGATTGAGCTATCACGAACTGAGCTGCTATGAACAATGGTGTACATCTGTCTTTCCAATGTGATTTTAAAAATTCTTTTGGGTATATTCCTAGCAGGGGGATAGCAGGGTCGAATGGGAACCCTAGTCCTAGTTTTCTGAGAAATATCTACACAGATCTCCACAATGGTTGCACAAGTCTACAATCCCACCAACAGTGGATGATGAGAAATTTTTCAAGGAATTAGGAATGTGCGTAGACAAAAGAGATGTGTTTGTGTGTGTGTGTGCTTGTGGGATACTGAGACTAATATTATACAGAGGCTGCAATATGAAAAAGATTTATGCTTATTCTGTTTTATCCCAGAGGATACAAGTGGGATTAATAGAGAAAGCCAAGCAATTGAGTATCTTTGTGTTGAATAAATGTAGAAAAATTTTGCAATAAGTAGTGAATAAAGAGGCAGAGTTCCATTCCATGTAAAGAAAAATCATTAAAATAATTGTTTTTTTTCCAATTGCTGTGGCTAATGTTTCCAGCACTATATTGAACAAGAATGGTGACAGCAGGCATCCTTGTCTCATTCCTGATCTTAGTGTAAAAGGTTTCAGTTTTTGCCCACTTATTATGATTCTGGCTGTTGGTTTCTCATAAATAGCTTGTATTAGTTTGAGATAAAGTCCATCGATTCTGATTCTCTGTAGGGTTTTGATCATGAATGGGTGTTGGATTTTTCAAATGTTTTTTATGCATCTATTGAGATGAACATATATTTTTTCCCTTATGTCTGTTAATATAGTGTATTATATTTATTGATTTATGTATATTAAACCAGCCTGCATCCCTGAGATAAATCCGACTTGATCAGGGTGCATGATTTTGTTGATAACTCTCTTTATTCTGTTTGCTAATATTTTATTGAGGATTTTTGTATCAATGTTCATTGGACAGATTGGCCATTAGAGAGTTTGAGAAGTAGTAGCATTGACACTTCTTTAAAAATTTTGTAGAATTCAGCAGTGAAGCCATCGGGGCCAGGGCTTTACTTTGTTGGTAGGTTTTTATTACATTTTAAATTTCATAGATTGATATTGGGTTGTTTAACATTTTTATATCCTCTTTGTTCAGCTTTGGAAGTTCATATGTGTCTAGGACTCTATCCATTTCTTCTAGATTTTCCACCTTTTTGGAGTACAAATTTTCAAAATATGTGTTTATTATCTTTTGGACTTCCACTGATCTGTGGTGATTTCCCCATATTCATTCCTAATAGCATGGTTTTGAGCCTTTTACTTCCTTTGTTTGATAAGGTTGGCTAAGAGTCTGTCAGTTTTATTTATCCTTTCAAAGAACCAACTCTTTGATTCATTGATTCTTTTTATTGTTCTCTTTGTCTCCATTGCTTTAATTTCTGCTCTGATCCTTATAATTTCCTTCTAGTATGAGCTTTGGGTTTGTCTTGTTCCTCTTTTTCTAACAGTTTGAGGTTCATTATCAGATTGTTTGAGTTTGTCCTGAATTTCCCTCATAGAACTGCTTTCATTGTGTCCCATAAATTTCTGTATGTTGTACTGGGATTATTATTTAATTGTAGAAATGTTTAATTTCTTCTTTAATTTCTTTTGTGGCCCATTGGTTGGTCAGCAGAATGTTGTTCAATTTACATGTGTTTGTGAGCAATTGGGCAAGAAAAAGAAATAAAAGGAATAAAGATAGGTGAGGCAGAAGTTAAGCTATCATTATTTGCTGATGATATGATTCTCTATATAGAAGATCCTAAAAACTCAACCAAAAGACTGATGGACTTAATTGCCAAATTTAGTAGTGTAGCTGGATACAAAGTCAATGCTCAAAAATCAACAGCCTTTGCATACACAAACAACAGACTCACTGAAAGAGAAATTGGGGAGTCAATCCCTTTTACAATAGCATCCAATAAAATGAAACACCTAGGAATCAGTCTAACAAAGGAGGTGAAAGACCTCTGCTCTGAAAATTACTGGACTCTGAAAAAGGAGATGGAAGAGGATACCAGAAAATGGAAAGACATCCCTCATTCCTGGGTAGAGAGAATCAACATCATCAAAATGGCTATACTCCCACAACTACTATACAGATTCAATGCAATTCTGTTTGAAATCTCAACACCATACATCACAGAGCTAGAGAAAATAATAAAAAAATTCAGCTGGAGCCACAAGAGACCTAGAATAGCAAAAGCAATTCTAAGCAATCAGGACATGGCAGGGATATTATAATCTCCAACTTAAAACTGTACTATAAAGCCACTGTGATAAAAACTGCATGGTACTGGCAAAGTAACAGACCCAAGGACCAGTGGAATAGAATAGAAGATCCAGAAACAATTCCAGATAGACTAAGCTGCCTTCTTTTTGATAAAGTTGCCAAACATCCTCAGTGGAGGAAAGACAGCCTCTCTAACAAATGGTGCTGGAAAAACTGGGCTTTAATTTGCCCAAAACTAAAGCTAGACCTATCTCTTTCACTGTCTACTAATTTAAAATCACAATGGATTTGAAACTTAAATATTCAAACAGAAACAATGAACCTGCTGCAAAACAGGTTAGGTAGAACTCTTGGAGACATTGGCTTAGGCAGAGACTTTATGAACAAAACCTCTATAGCATGAGACCTAGCAGAAAGAATCAACAAATGGGATCTCATCCTATTAAAAAGCTTGTGTACAGCAAAAAGAACCCACTGCCACTGCCAAAAGACAACCAACAACATGGGAAAAAAATCTTCACTAGCTGTTTGTCAGACAAAGGGCTACTATCTAGAATATATAAAGAACTTAAACAAATCAGTCCCCCCAAATTTAAAGACCCCATTAAAAAATGGGCATCTGAAATGAAGAGACACTTCTCAGAGGCAGAAGTCAAAGCAGCAGAAGCATATGAAGAAATGTTCAACATCACTGGTCATTCGAGAGATGCAGATGAAAACAACAGTGAAATTTCATCTAACTCCACAAAAAGGGCAGCTATTGCAAAATCAACCAGAAATAAATGCTGGTGAGGCTGCAGGGAGAAAGGAACCCTTTTCCGCTGTTGGTGGGATTGTAGACTTGTGCAACCATTGTGGAAATCAGTGTGGAGATTTTTCAGAAAACTAGGATTATAGGTCTCATTTGACCCTGCTATTCCCCTGCTAGGAATATACTCGCAGGAATTAAAAGAATCATACTGTAAAAGCATGTTCACCCTTGTTCATAGTAGCTCAGTTTGCGATAGCCCAATCTTGGAAACAACCCAGATGCCCATCAACTGGAGACTGGATAAAAAAAAAGAGGCTTTAAGAAAAAAATAAGATGGAGTATTACTCTGCCATAAAGAATGACAAGTTTCATTCATTTATGTGCAAATGGAAACACTTTGAGGATATACTAACAAGTGAAAAAAATAGATCACACATACGGAAATACTGTATTTTTTCTCTGGTATGAGTACCTGTAGTAGTAAGTGAGTTGTAGAATGTATGGTAGATTTTGTAAAATAGAAAATATTCAAAGAGAATGTGGTAGGAGAACATAATGAGGGGCAAGAATAAACATGATTTGGAAAGAAAAAGAAATAGCATATGTAAGGGATGGGGGGTTGTGGGTGGCTAGGTATATGGGTAAAAATGAGAATTAACTTGTGTCATGTACAAATTCCCCAATGTTGATTGTGATTGTGAGCTGCATATAAAGTGTACCAATAAAGAATTGAATTAGTAAAATAAATAAAATTAAAAAGTTTTTTAAAAATTGGTTTTTCCAAAGGCAGATATAACTGCCCCAATGGAAGCCATTGGAGCTTCATATGTGAAGGATTTTATTCAATTTTCAAGGATCAATAGGTTACATGTTGTCCTTTTTGTAGCTCTAGTGATGTTGAAGGAGAGGGTTTGAATCTAACCTGTGCAGACAGCGGTTCTCAGGCCAGAGGGATCAAGTGAGGAAAGAGTGATGCCTTCTTCAGGCATTCACAGCCCTCCTCTGTCTTGCCTTGACTAGAGGCTGAGGAGGACTTGGGAACCGTGGTCATGAACATATCTGTTTACATCTGCAATTTGAGAGATGATCGTGTATGGGGAGAAGGAAAGTGGAGCTGTGTACCTTGTGGTGAACTGGTCAGGGGGGATCATCTTAATTGGTTCCTGTTGTTATTTTTAAAAACTCAGTCCTGGAACTTCAATGCCTGAAAGAACCTTAGAGATCAGCCTCCCTGCCAATTTCTGATTCTGTCTCTACCGGGGTAACAATGCCTCTCAGAGGCTGGAGCTTCTGAAATGACTAGTATGACTGAAAAATTCTGAATTTAAACAGTAATATTATGTTTGAGATAGCATTTAAATGTGTACATGGTTATTTTATTTCAGAAATTGCCTTACTATTCCTACTTATTGGAATATAAAGCACATGTATACAGAGTCCTTATCTTTATAGTAAAACAAAACATTTACATCTTTAAATATATTTGGTTTATTGGTAGAAACTTCCATTTCTGCTGTATGCCAAGTAATGTTTTAGCAAGAGGTTCTGGGGAAGGAGTATGGGCTATTTTTTTTCTCTCTGGGCCCTGGAAACACACATTATTGTACAAAAGACAGAATTGAGTTCATTGTCCGCTGTTGAGGGGATTAGCTATTTCTCCCTAAGAGCTGTCACGTTGACATATTTCCCCTCATTTATACTGAAAGTGAAGCATTTGCTTGTAAGACAGGTTGAAAACAATTTATCTGGCATTTTGAAAAAGTAGAAAATGAACCAACCTCCTATTACTCTCCCTTCCTTTCCTTCTCTCTCCTTCCCTGCTTTTTTTTGACAGTGTGCATGTAGGTAAAGAATATTATAGCTGTAGGAAGGCAAATTAAAGCCAGTTATAGCCTGAATAACCTGTCACCACAATCAAATTACCAAAAGAAGAATGCAGCATATTTGGAAAACAGTTTCTTTTACAGCATCTATGCCTGGATTAGTCGCATTTATTTTAGGGATGTCAGTACAATAATTACTTAGCTCTGAACACCAGTTGTCTGTAACTCTTATGTACTATATTCATTTTCCTACCGAAGTGTCTTGCTATTAGAATACCTACAAAATGAGGAAGTCAACAAAAGAAGAGGAAGATAAGATCTAAAAAGTCAAGGTTGCTTTAGATTAACTGGGATAGCATAGACTTTTTAAAGGGTTTATCTTTAATTTTTATCTTGTGATTCATAAAGTATTCAAACTCTTTGGCATGGCATTGGAAGTTCTTGTGGCCTGATGGGAATATATTTTCTTTAAGCTCATTCTTTCTCTACCATACAGTTCACTCCAGGTATACTCTTTTATTGCAATACTTTTAATAAAAACCCCTCCAAATCAGCTGGAATATTTCTTTCATTCTTTGTTCCTACATACTGTCCCACAATGTAAATGCACTAATCAACCACTCCCTTATGAATGGGTGTTTACATTAATTTCAGTTTTTACCAATACAAATAAAATTTCAGGAAGCAATGTTTTTACATATGTCATCATAAATTTGTAGTTCTAGGACAATTCCAAGAGTGGGGTTTCTAAACAGGATTTCTGAATTTTTTTATTTTAATTGAATTCTTTATTGGTACAATTTATATACATCTCAAAATCACATATAACATTGGGGAATTTGTACCAGTATATGACACAAGTTAATTCTCATTTTTACCCATATCCCTACCCACCCACACCTCTTCACCCCCTTTATACATGCTCTTCTATTTTCTTTCTGTATCATATTTATTCCTTCCCCTCATCACATTCCCACACCAAGTTTCCTATAGAAATTTTCCACTCTATAAAAGCTGTCCTACTTTCTAGAGCTCATTTGCATCTACAGGTGTTCATGCCAAAGAGAAGATCCAGAAGTTGTCTATCTGTGATCTATTGATTTCACTTATTAGTATATCCTCCAAGTGTCTCCATTTGCTCCTAAATGGATTGATCTTGTCATTCTTTATGGCAGAGTGATACTCCATTTTATAAAAAAAAAAACACATCTTCTTTATCCACTCTCCAGTTGATGGACATTTGGGTTGTTTCCAAGATTGAGCTATCACGAACTGAGATGCTATGAACAAGGGTGTACATCTGTCTTTCCAATGTGATTTTTGGGTCTATTCCTAGCAGGGGGGGATAGCCGGGTCAAATGGGACCCCTAGTCCTAGTTTTCTGAGAAATCTCCACACGGATCTCCACAATGGTTGCACAAGTCTGCAATCCCACCAACAGTGGAGAAGGGTTCCTTTCTCCCCACAGTCACGCCAGCATTTATTGTCGGTTGATTTTGTGATCGCGGCCATTCTTTGTGGAGTGAGATGAAATCTCAGTGTTGTTTTCATTTGCATCTCTCGAATGACCAGTGATGTTGAACACTTCTTCATATGTTTCTTGGCTGCTTTGACTTCTGCCTCTGAGAAGTGTCTGTTCATTTCAGATGCCCATTTTTGAATTGGGTCTTTAAACTTGGGGAGGCTGATCTGTTTGAGTTCTTTATATATTGTAGATAATAGCCTGGAATAGAAAAAGCAATTCAGAAATTTTTATTTTGTAGATGTCACTGATTACTTTCCAAAAAATCTGTAACATTTTATAATTATACCAGCAACTTAATATAGTACTATTTTGCTTACATTATCACCAAAATTAGGTATAGCTCATTTTATTTTTTTTCTAGTTTGATGGGAGTGTAAACTGAATTCTTTTTTCCTGGGTGTTAAAAATTTGAACATTAAAAATATTTGGTAAGATGTATTTGGATTTTCTTTTCAATTAAATGTCTGTTTAGGTCCTGTGATTATTTATGTATTGATTTTTTTCTAGTAAGCAAGAGCTCTTTGAATATATATATATATATATATATATATATATATATATTACTTCTACATTACAAATTTTCTGATCATTTATGAATTGAGTATTGATATCCTTTATTGTATACAAATTTAAAAAATGTTCTTATATAGAAAAATCTCTCTTTTAAAACTTCCTAAATATTTTCTGGATGTCCAATCTTTATATAAAAGCATCTCTTGTTCTTAGCTTGATCATTTCATCTTCTTGATCTTACAATATTTTTTGTCTTTTCAACCAGTTTGGCTAATTTTACTTATAAACAACTTATTTTATTTTGAATTAACCTACTGTTTGTTATATATTAAATTTTTATCTTCCACCAGACTGGTTATTCTTTTTCCATATGTCAATGTCATCTTTATTTGATTGCAGTGTTTTTGTATGTTCTGGTATCTGATTGGGTTAGCCTTCTTGCAGGGTTACCTGAGTTGCATCCATATATTAATTTTAAGAAACTGAATGTTTTTATATTTACTTTTCTTATCTAAGAGTGATGGTGTCTCTTTCAATGTATTCGTATCTTGTTTTAGGTACTTCAATATTTTCTTTACTTATATAGATCTTATGTCTTTTATGTTAAATATATTTTTATGGATTTTAGAATGGATGTTTTCTATTTTTACTTATTGTTTAAAGACTATTATATACACACAATATGTATTAAATATATATTCAAATTATATTCAAAATATATAATATTTACTCATAAATTTTAAAAATTAATTCTAGGATTTTTTAATAAAAAAATCTCAATTTCGCCCTTACTTTCCTTATTCTCTACCTTTGTAGAATTCTAGAGTAAGTTTAATTTCTATTATGACCTTAAAATTTTTATTTCTTTTCTCTTTATTGTTGATGAATCTAATACCAATTGGATTCTCATTTCATCACAGGTGAATTTTGTTTTTCCTTTAAGAAAACTTTTTGGGTATTTCTCTTTATCTGTAGTATTCTGAACTTTTACAGTTTTTGATTTGAAATATATCATTTTGTCATGTACTCCACTGGGAACTCAGCAGGTCATTTCAATTTAGGCACTTCTTTTTCTGCAGCTCCATACATATTCTTCTTTAAAAATGTGTTTTGTCATTTCACCTGTCTTTTTCTCTATTCTTATTCCTGGAATTGTTCTAAATTTGCCATTCCGTGTCCTGAGTTAATTTCCTATGTCTCTAACTTTATCTACTTTTTATAAACACATCTTCAGGCTTACTTAAATGCTGAAGGCAAACTGTTACAACCACCACTTCCTGCCTATGATGTAAACAAGGAATTCATGTTCATTGTAGGATCTGAGATAGAGGGGTTGTTTGTTCCATAGCAAAAGCTGGCTAAAAGTACCTATTTCCTTTGTGTTTTTGAAATGAATATTTAATTCTTTGATGTATCTTTTTAGCTTCTTAATTTCACCTTTTTTTCTTAACAGTCTGTATTTTTAGTTGTTTAGATTTGGATTTTTAAAATTTCTTTGAAGATACTAATTTTTAAAAATACATCTCTTCTTTTAAGTTGTATTCACTTATCTGTAGTCATCAATTCTGTTACTGTATGAATATACAAATGGTGATTTGCATCTTACTTTCTCATGGCTGATGTGCAATACCCAACATCTGAAATTTACAGGAGAGGTTTACTTTGGCTTTTTTTCATACTATAGTTGTATGGCCCCAAGACAGGTCAGTATGGCAAAGATAAAGCTGCTCATGTCATGGTGGTGAGGAAACAGAAGGTAAAGGGAGAATTCAGGAAGGGAGATATTACTTACCCATAGTAATCTGCCTTTTCTGACCAGTCCTCAGCTATTGGGAGTGAGTCAGCTATCATGCCCCTATAATCTGATTGCCTTTTGAAGGTCTCACCTATGATTCTATGAGGTGTTAGGGACACAACTAGATGTAAACCATAACAGGTTGGAGGTGAAAGACTGAAAAGATCATGACACCTCTAAGAAACTGAGTGTGGTTGTATCAATAATGAACAAAGCATATTCCAACCTAAAAGACTACCATAGATACAGGTGATATTATTTTATGATGAAAGGATCTCATTGAAACTGTGATAGAGACAGATTGGTTTTCACTTTCTGACAGGAGTTGGATATTTTACTTAGTAGTGATCTGGAAAATTTAATCTTTTTTTTTTTTTTTTGAGACAGGGTCTTGCTTTGTAGTTCAGGCTGGCCCTGAGCTCACTATGTAGCCCAGGCAAGCCTGGAACTCAGGAATCCTCCTGCCTCTGCCTCCCAAATGCTGGGATTACAGGTATGAGCCACCACACCTGGCACTGTGGTATGTGGTATTGATGGCTGGTGGGCATGACTCACCACGCCCAGCATTGTATGTGGTTACCAGGATCAAACTCAGGACCTTGCGCTTGCAAGGCAGGCACTGGAACCACTGAGCTAAATCTCTGGCCCTGGAAAATTTAATCTTTATGGCATCCTAAGTTTTCACTTAGGAAAGAAAATAGTAATAGCTACCTGAGTTTTGTGTTACATACACTATGGTATGTACTAAAATGTTTGACAAGGTTTCTGATATACTATAAGCATTCTATAAGTGCTTCATTCATTTTTTTCCTGCAATTTACTTTTACAGTGCTTTATATCCTTACTTAGTAATTTGGATTAATAAATATATGGTGAGTAAAGTGAAGAAAACATTCTGTTACAGGATCTGGCAAACAAAAGTTTGTAGGCTGGATATTTGTGTTTGTAAATAAGAATCTATTGGAACATAACCCAGCCCATTTGTTGGTGTCTTGTCTATTCCTAATGTTATACTACAATGACAGAATTGAATAGTTGTGACCAAAGCAAAATTAAAATACTTATCATCTAGCCTTTGAACCAAAACTTTGCCTGTCCTTGTATTTAGGAGCAGTGACTTTTGAAGACCGACCTTAGTGCTTTATCACTAGAAGACTTATAGTGTCTGCATTAAAGTGCTAAGGTTCTGTGTTTTAGTTTCTTATGGTAATCCCTTTAATACTTCTCCATTTTCTCGTTAGTCTTCTTGCTTCTCACTACCATAAAGTCTGTGTTCTACTGACTCCTTCCCAGACATCCTTTTTGTCTCTCCCCAGATAATCCCTTCTGCTTCTTTTTGATACTTTGATGACTTTTATACTTTTTATTTCCTCTTTTTTATTTCAGCCCTTGACTTCCAACCACACAAAATCTCCAGGATAAGTGAACACCCTAATTACTTTTCTTAAATGTGACAATTCTTTTTATTTGGCTGTTATTCTTGAATCTGTTGACTTTCTTTTCCTTCTGCCTGCCCTGCTGTACTTTACACGCCTGGATGTTTTCCCTGATCCATGGTTATCTGACATTCCATATCACTGCCACTCATTTCCCATAAGCTTATATTCTCTATTATTCAAGCATTTTCTTGCCATCTACACCTTTGTGCCTTTGTTTCTTCACCCATCAAAAAACTTCCTGCTCATCATTCAAGACTTAACTCAAACATTTTCTATTCTTAGAATTAGTTCATGATCTCCACTCAGAATTTTCTTCCTGCTTTTTAATGTTTTTTTTTTTTTAATTTTTGCAGTCCTGGAGATTGATCTTGGGTCCTTGTGCTTACAAGTTAGGCGCGGTACCACTTGAGCTAAATCCCTGGCTCTCTTCCTTCTTCCAAGCACTTCTGTTCTCCCAAGACAAAGTGCTGAAACTATTTTTTGGAGGGGAATTTGTAACAGTATATGACACAATTTAATTCTCATTTTTTTCCATTCACCTAAGCAACCTACAACCCCACCCCCTAAATACATGTTTTGTTTCCATGTTGTTATTACCATCACATTTTTTCTTTACCCCTCATTACTCACACCTCCACCACATTTCCCTTTGAATATTTTCTATTTCACAATAATCATCATACATTTTAGAACTCATTAACATCTTCAGTTTCTCATACCAGAGAGGAGATACAATATTTACACATCTGTGACCTATTTTATTTCACTTATGAGTATGTCCTGAAAATACGTCCATCTTAACAAATCCTTCTGTTTCTTTAAACATCTGACTGTGCCACCAGGTTATAATCCATCTCAGGGTGAGTGTATGGTTTCATTTGCCTTTGTATTTAGTGTGGTACCTGCTTCAGAAATTTTTCTAGTAAAGTCTTGTTAAAATTAAATATTTAAATAATTGTAGTCAAATTGTGAATAACTGGTCAGACCTGTGGGTTTGATGACACAGAAAAACAGCCACGTCCTCCTATAGGAACACTTAGGACTGTTGGATAGAGTGGTCACCAACCCTGAGTAGCAAATTCTTATATCCATAAATAATCTTGAGCAAGTTGCTCTGTGAAGAGTCCTTTTTCCTTGATGGAGCAAGTAAGACAAAAATGTTAATTGTGGAAATTTAGAGAAGAGGGAAACAATCTGTAAGACTATGGTTTACAATCTTGAATTTTGGATAAAAATTGAATAGTTTATTCAGGTGTTTCCTCTATTCAGTTTAAAGAGAGCAAAATCTTTATGATCAAAGGTTCAGCTAACATTTCCCTGAAGAATGCACAGCATCTGGATACATATCAAATATCATCCTCACAGGAATGTGCCCATAAACACCATTTCATTGACAGATCAGTCTGATGCACATTAAGTTTAAAGGAAAGGTCTAGATAGCAAAACAAGTCTGCAGAATTGGAGGGTATGCAAAACTCTTTTTCTTGTATTAACAGCTCTGACTGTAAAAAATGCCACCATGGGATCTCACAGAAGAGTTGGAAAAAAAAATAAGTGGAGGGCATGAGACATACAATATAGACTTTTTAGTCTAGATTCCAGACAACCAGTAGCGCCCAGTCATGACCCAATGCTTACAGTAGCCTGTGGCTTTGGTTAGGCTTTCTGGCGATGTTGGACCTAGTCTAGAGTTGGCTAGGAGAACCCACTAGTGAGCCCACATGTGTTGGAATGTATGGATGATCTGCTCCTTGCTGTTTGGTTGGAATCTACTGAAACAAATCTGACTTCAGAAGGGACTGTAATTAGCAAATGCAATAAAATATAAAGGAAGTCTCTTTTAAAACCTCAACGAGAGGTTCAGGGATTTAGCTCAGTGGTTCCAGCATCTAGCTTAACAAGTGCCAGGTCCCAAGTTTGATTCCCAGGACCAAACAAACAAATAACAATAACAAAACTCAATGAGAAAAATAACCTCATTTTTCAGATGAAGAATCTTTTTTTTTTTTTTTTTTAGACGGAGTCTCACTTTGTACTTCAGGCTGGCTCTGAGCTCACTATGTAGCCCAGGCAAGCCTGGAACTCAGCGATCCTCCTGTCTCTGCCTCCCGAGTGCTGGGATTACAAGCGTGCGCCACCACGCCCAGCATTGTGGTATGTGGGTACTGATTGCTGGTGGGTGTGAGTCTCCATGCCCAGCATTGTATGTGGCTACTGGGGATTGAACTCAGAACCTTGTGCTTGCAAGGCAGGCACTGGAACCACTGAGCTAACCCTCCGGCCCTCAGATGAAGAATTTTTCAAAGCCATGTATCTTTACAAGGCACCTAGTCAATATATGAATGACAGAGCCAGAATTTGAACAAATTCTGTTTTACCTTTAATTCCGTTTTTATCAGTATGCAAAAACTGATAAAATATGTGGTTTTGATAATATATGTATACCTGTCATACACACATTATTTGCAGGACGTGGAAAAAATTTAAGTGGTTTACCATACATGAGCAACTCAGAGATCTTCATTGTACTATTTTCTGCTGTGTGACGTACTACTTTAAAACTTTTTGGCTCAAAACAACAACTGTCTGTTGTTTCACAGCTTCTGCAGGACAGGAGGCTGGTAATGGCTTACCTAGGTGCTTCTGGCTCAGGATTTTTTGTGAGGTTTCAGTCACGTTGTGATTGGGGTTGTGATTTCATTTGTAGGACACACTGTGATGTGTTTTACTTATAGTTTGTCCTAGGAGTGCTGGTGACCCTCAGTATTTCACCACGTGGCTCTCCTTATAAGGTTATTTCATGACAACTGGCTTCTCACAGGGGAAGCAATGATAAGCAAGAATGCTCCAAGATGGAAGTCACAGTCTTTTGTAACATTTTCCTATTTTAAAAATGTGTGTAACTGGGCCGGAGGGTTAGCTCAGTGGTTCCGGCGCCTGCCTCACAAGCGCAAGGTCCTGAGTTCGACCCCCGATTACCACATATAATGCTGGACGTGGAGACACGCCCACCAACAATCAACGCCGCATACCACAATGCCGGACGTGGTAGCTCATGCCTGTAATCCCAGCACTCGGGAGGCAGAGACAGGAGGATTGCTGAGTTTGCAGCGGCTTGCCTGGGCACCATAGTGAGCTCAGGGCCAGCCTGAACTACAAAGGGAGACCCTGTCTCAAAAAGCAAAAAAAAAAAAAAAAAAAAAAAAAAAAAAAAAAAAAAAAAAAAAAAATGTGTGTAAGCTAACCAGTATTTATTCTGTTTACTGTCAGTTTGGAAAACTAAATGAGCCTATTGTTTAAGCCCTCTCCTATTTACAGTTTGTTTCTGTTTTAAATTAAAAAATATAAGCTAAGTAGTGTAGCATGTAACATATTTATTGCACATATTGGGAAGATATCTCTTTCACACTGTGATTGTTGTAGGTAGAAAAAAAATGTCTTTGTCTTTCCTTGGATGGTTTGTTTTTCCAGCATTCTAATTGCTTTAGAAAGATCTACATTTCTGCTCTAAGGAATCAATAAAAAATGGTTAATGTGAAAGATACTTCGCATTTCATTTATATTTGACCCTTCCTGCTGCTGGGAAAACAGAATAGAAACCACAAAATGAGAAATTTAAATGAATCTTGATACTATCTGATAGAAATCTTTACCACCTCAGGTCATGGACTCAGGGAGAGGAACATCTATCTAATACTTGTTAAAATTAAGTCATAAATTATATTCATAAGGATATTTTTAAATAACCTCACAGAGGGTCAATGTCAACAGAAGAAATTAGAAAAGCAATTGAGAAGTTCTGATGAATGAGCTTGTGGGTCTGAAATTGACTCTGTGATTGTCAGGGCCCAATTTTTACCTAATAAACACACAAATGCCATCATTAATATTGATACAGGCAAGTCAAATGGAGATACTCTTTATAATAAAATGTCATTTTTGTGAAAGTAAAGTAAAAATTGTGAGCTTAAATACATAAAAGAGACATGAAATGGAAAATTCTGGGCTTTGCACGTTATGGAAGTGATAATTGGGAGGAAGCTATTTCTAGAAGTTTCTATGGAATTAAAAAATTCTATATTAGTAAGATGGAAGAGTCTGCCGTTATGCTAAATTCAGGAAAAATATGGGTATTGTTGCTTATTTCAAAGACAGCATATCTAACCACTGGAGTCTGCGGATATCTCTGCCTTTCCATCATCTGTAGGCCCCTACGTCACTCTAGAAGGACAATATGCAACATGCATAGAGAGAATTATGTGTGTGAGGATGCAGATTTGCTAAGGATACTCCTATGCTTTGGCTCTTGCCACACTGACTCAATAGTCTTGATGGTTTTAGTCTGCCGTCAGGTGAAAAGGTTCTCAGCCTGGTTTTTGTGGAGAGATAGCCCGGTTGAATCTTATGTAGATTACCTATTTGCTAGCTCTGTGACCTTTGTCATTTGTCATTGTTTCCTCATTTGTCAATTGGGGAGAATTCTTTTCGAAAGTATTGAAGACTGTGCATATAAAGTACATAAAGTATTCATCAGGCACAGTGTAAAACATTTAATCAGCTTTATCAATTACTATTATTATTGCTCTAATGCTCTTGCTAATTTTATAATACTCCCCATGCTTACCCCACCTCATCTATCTACCATAGTTTTTCTATCTCACAGACTCATGGTTTCTGTTCCTCCTCCATGAGTGCATTTCCTTCCTTCCTTTCCTCACTCTTTCCTCCCTTCTGTTCACTCTTTATTTGAACTGAATATTCAGTGGCCAATTTCTGTTGCCAAATTTATTTCAGAATTTGAGAGCTTCTTTCTAGCTCTTGACTTCAAAATCATGAATGAATGAAAACTTCTTAAAGGTTCCAGGTGCCCGTCACCCTTGACAGTACATAGAAGGGCTTCTGGATTTGTTTCAAGGGAGCTAAACTATGCCAGGGTTCTGTACATTGACTCACAATATTGGTAATAGGCTGATGTAAATCTTAGTGTTGAAAATCCATAGCAAGGCCCAAACTCCTGCCTTTCTTTTCATTAAGTCAGAAGCAATCACTTCTAGATTTACCTCATGTTTCACTAGTTTTACAAAATGTTTCCAGAATCATCTTCCACATGTGAAATTTATCTCTTTCTCCTAGGTGCACATCCTTGATGGAGGATATTTGTTTGTTCATTCAAACTACATCAGGTCCTGTTAGATACCATTTAAAAAAATTTAACTGACATAATAATTGTACATTTTTATCAGGTACAGTGTGACATTTCACTAGATGTATACAATATGCAGTGATGAGATCAGAGTAATTGATATATCTGTGGCCCCAAACATTAATCATTTCTTTGTGTTGGGGACATTCAAAATTCTCTCTAAGACCTGTTTTGGAAGATATAATTAATTTTTCAATCATAGGCATCATTTCCTTAAGGAGGAATGGTGACTTAAGCTTTATTTCTGATTACCTAGAGTCACTCCCATGAAGGTAATGTTGCCTAGACTTGTTACAGCTGCCTTTAGATGATTGAGCATGGTTATTTACCTCAAACATGAAAATCACACACATAGACGTATACACAAATATTTTATGAAGTACATATCAGGGTCCGTTATATTGCCAAACTCTTTCTATGGAGTTAGGAATTCTTTAGCTAGGAAGGCAATATTTCTTTTGGCCTTGCAGAAGTTCTTCCTTCTTTAGAGCCTTTGATTCTGGGCCTGTAGGCCACTGACTCTTTTTTGAGTTTCACGAAGCAGGAAGACTAGGAGCAAAAAGTAGAAATACAGAATGATGCCACAGAGTGTGGATTGAAATCAGGCCAATCTGACTTGGGACTTCAGGGCTGCCTTTTATAAGCTCTGTGATATTGGGCAAGTTTCTTGTTATGGTTTATATCCAAATCGCTGCCAAACCTCTTGAGCTTGTAGGTGGGGATTTTAGGAGGATCATATGGGTGTAGGCACCTTGGGCCTCGGCACCCCTGGGGCACCACTTGCTGGCAGCTCACCTGGCCAGCTTTGGTTCAGCACCTAAAGCTGCTACTTTGTTCCTCCTTGACCTGGGTGAATGAGGATGAATAATAGACACAGAGTCAACTCAACATGTGGGCAGCTGGCGAACTCACATCTCTAGCAGGCAAGAGAGCTCCCAACCTTTGGCTCACTTCACTTTTATTCACTCGAATCAGCACAAGCAATCAAGGTAATACAAGATTCTTCTGGTTTCCAATAGCCATTAGTACATTCTCTGGTAGACAACTTCACCTCAGCTGTTTTAACTTTTCCTTAATATGCAGTCACTTCTGAGTGTAGCCTTAATTCTCCTCTTGTCCTTGACATAGGGGCATGACACTCAGCAGTAGATTAGATCACTGATGAGTTTATAGTTAAATATAGTACTGTGATTTAAAGCCTTGTTCCAAGAGGTGGGCTACTGGGGGCGTGGCCTGGAAAAGTTTCTTCCCTATTCTTTGATCTATCTCTCTGTCTCTCTGCATTCTGTCTGCCATACCAGGAGAAACCCTTTTCTACATTCTCCTCTGCCTTGTCTGGGAGCTAGCTGCCTGTGGACTGAAACACTTATGAGTTATGAGCCAAAATAAATCTTTCCTCTAAGTTCTAGGTATCTGGAATTTTGTCTCAAAGATGAGATAGTAACTAAGAAAAAAAGGGCTGCATTGCCATACTTCATTTAATTTTTAGCAATCAAGAGCTACTTTTAATACGCAGCATGTAGAAACCAATTTTTCCAGCACCACATATTAAAAAGGTTATCTTTTCTCCAGTGAGTGTGTTTGGCGCCTTTGTCAAATATAAGGTGGCTGAGTGTGTTTGGGCTGTTTTTGTATCCTTTGGTCTGTTCCATTGATCTTCAGGGGTGTGTGTGTGTGTGTGTGTGTGTGTGTGTGTGTGTGTGTGTGTGTGTGTGTTTGTGTGTGTGTGTGTATCATGCTGTTTTTAATCATAGTAGATTTGTAGTGTAATTTCAAGTCAGGGATTGTTATGCCTCCTGGTTTGCCTTTGTTTCCCAGAATTTCTTTTCCTATTCTAGATTTTTGTTGGTTCCAAATGAATTTTATGAATGTTCTGTCTAATTTAGTGAGGTATTAATGGTATTTTGATTGCAATTTTGGGAGTATGGCCATTTTCATATGTTGACTTTTCCTACTCAAGAGCAAGGGATACCTTTCCATTTTCTTACACTGTCTTTGATATCCTTTTTCAGAATACTGTGATCTTCAGTGTATAGGATAGGAAGAAATTGTTCAAAAGGGAAGGGAAACAGGCAAGGGGAAGAGGGAAAAGAAAGAAGGGAAAAGAAAAAAGAAAACGAGAAAAATGGAAACAAAACTTTTGTAAATTAGGAGTAGGAGATTGAGGGAGGGGAGGGCATTGGAAGAAAAAAAGGACTTAAAATATATCATGTACAGGTACAAATTCCTTCTGATTTAAAGTTTATGAATAAAATTAAACTAAAAAGAACTACATTTTAAAAATAACAATAGTACTGCTAAACTCAGAATTCTATAAATAGAATGGTATCTTTTGTTTGCAAAGATGTCACAATATTAGAGTATGTAAAAATAAGGAAAGTGAGTTATTTCTTGGCATACTCTTCAGGTAAAGGTTAGCAGTGTGATTTGTGACTTATCTTGGGGTAAATGCTGCACCTGCAAGTGCTACTGAATTATTTGCAGGGCAAATGGAAAATGGATTAATCTCTGTGAGCCTTAAGTTTCTCAGAAGACAAGTGGAATTGATAGTGACTGAATATGAATATGAATAGTTTGTGAATATGAAGTGAGTTTCTATGGATTGTACACAATAAGTATCTTTAAAACATAAAACTCTATCAGTTATGGAGATTTTGTGTGAAATAGGTGATTAATTACTTTGTACCCTGAGAAAAAATTTGATATGAATTTAAATAGGCAAATGAGAAGATGTTCTAATACAGCAGTAAGGCTGAAGGACAGTGGGGATTTGAGGATAAGGAGGACCACAAAAAAGAAAAAAATTAGTGGGATATTGCTTCTTTCTTACAAACATGATGCTAGATTGGTTCTCTGTAATTGTTTTTATATTTTGTAACATTTGGAGCTATGAACTCAGGCCATTATACAAATGCAAAACTTTGAGCTCCCTCAGAGAGGGGTAAAAACTTGAGTGCTATGTGGTGGAAAGATGACAAAGTCTGGGTAAATGAATAGCAGTTTAGGAGAGGAGCCAGCCCTTTTCCAGTATGATGGTTAATTTTTTAATTGATTCTTTATTGGCACAATTTATATACATCTCAAAATCATGTATAACATTGGGGAATTCATATCAGTATATGACAAAAGTTAATTCTCATTTTTACCCATATCCCTACCCACCCCCACCTCCTCACCCCCTTTATACATGCTCTTTTATTTTCTTTCTGTATCATATTTATTCCTTCCCCTCATCACATTCGCACACCAAGTTTCCTATAGAAATTTCCCACTCTATAAAAGCTGTCAGACTTTGTAGAGCTCATTTGCATCTACAGGTGTTCATACCAAAGAGAAGATCCGGAAATTGTCTATCTGTGATCTATTGATTTCACTTATTAGTATATCCTCCAGGTGTCTCCATTTGCACCTAAATGGATCAATCTTGTCATTCTTTATGGCAGAGTAATACTCTATTTTATATTAAAAAAACACATCTTCTTTATCCACTCTCCAGTTGATGGACATTTGGGTTGTTTCCAAGATTGAGCTATCACCAACTGAGCTGCTATGAACAAGGGTGTACATCTGTCTTTCCAATGTGATTTTAAAAATTCTTTTGGGTATATTCCTAGCAGGGGGATAGCCAGGTCAAATGGGACCCCTAGTCCTAGTTTTCTGAGAAATCTCCACACAGATCTCCACAATGGTTGCACAAGTCTGCAATCCCACCAACAGTGGAGAAGGGTTCCTTTCTCCCCACAGCCACGCCAGCATTTATTGTTGGTTGATTTTGTGATCGCGGCCATTCTTTGTGGAGTGAGATGAAATCTCAGTGTTGTTTTCAT
>PVIC010032051.1:0-20976 GCA_004025085.1 Thryonomys swinderianus
TTAAAAAAAATATATATATATATAAAATAGCCAATCTAACCAAAAGGGCAGGGAGGGGGGATTACAGAGCAATGAAATTAGAAAAGAAAAAGGCGAAATCACAACTGATACTGCCAAAATCCAGAATATTATTACCACCTCAGTAACACTTCGGTTCATGAATATTTCTGTTTTTGAACAATTCAGTTTGCAAAAAGAAGCTTTGGCAAAATTTTGCTTCCATTCCTGAATCCACATCAGGTGAGCAGCATGACTGTGGCCATCTTCCCTGTGTTGACAGGGTCATCTTCCCCAGAGTTGTGGAATGAACAAAGTTCACAAACCACTGTACTTCACAAATCTGTATGCCAATAACATGAAAAAACTAACAGATTCTTAGATGCATACGAACAAAGAAGACTATAAAATTCTGATTAATTCAGTAGTAGGCAATAAAAATTAAAGTGGTAATAGAAAATCTTCCAACTACAAAAAGCCCAAGACCAAATAGACTCACTGACAAAACCTGTAAGAAATTCAAGAAAGAGCTAATGTCAGTAGGCCTCAAGCTCTGTAATGAAATTGAAAGAGGAGTACTCCCAGAGTCATTCCTGGAAGTCATTACCCTGATTTCAAAACTAGACAAAGATCCAACAAAAAAAGAATACTATAAGGCAATCTCCGTAGTGAACACTGATGCAAAAATCCTCAACAAGATATTGGCAAACAATGTAACAAATCATCAAAAAGGTCACATACCACTACTAAGTAAGCCTCATGCATGGGGTTGAAAAGAGTTTGACACATATAAATCAATAAAAGTGACATATTAGATAAACAGAAGCAAGAACAAAAATCACCTGGTTATCTCAGAAGATGCAGAAAAGCCTTTAACAAAATGCAAAATCCACTCATAATCAAAACCCTGAAGAAAATAGGTATAGAAGGACCTTATTTCAATCTGTTACAGCCATTTATGATAAATTTATTGTTCACATCATATAAAATGGGAAAAAAAATTGAAAGCTTTCCCTCTACAATCAGGAACAACACAAAGAGCCCACTGTTACTACTCTTGTTTAATATAGTTCAAGAAACATTAGCCAGAGCAATAATAAGTGAAGAAAAAGAAATAAAAGGTCAAGAAAGAACTCAAAAGTATCATTATTTATAGATCAAGAAGCAGTATAAACAAAACAGTTACACTTCCAAAAGTGGTACATGGATTTAATGCAATCCCAATCAAAATGTCTAGAGCATTCCTCAGAGATTTAGAGAAAACAATTGAAAAATTCACAGGGAACCAGCAGACATTCAGAATAGCAAAAGCAATTCTGGGTAACAGTGGCAAAGCAGGAGGCATCAGAGTCCCAGACTTGAAGTTATATTACAAAGTGACAGAAATCAAAACAGCATCATACTACCGCAAAAGTAGGTAAGTGGATATATGGAACAGAGTAGAAGCATAAACAACCCCAGACACATTCAACTGTTTGATCTTTGAAATAGGGGCTAAAAACACACATTAGAAGAAAGTAATCTTTTGGGTGTGGGATTTAGCTCAGTGGTTCCTGTGTCTACTTGGCAAGCACAAGGTCTCTGGTTCAATCCCAGTAACCATATACAACAATACTGGGCATGGTGACTCACACCCACCAGCACTCAGTACCACATACCATAGTGCCAGGGGTGATGGCTCACACCTGTAATCCCAAGTACTCGAAGGCAGAGGCAGGAGGAGTTTGAGGCATGAGTTTGAGGCATGCCTGGGCTACATAGTGAGCTCAGGACCAGCCTGAACTACAAAGCAAGACCCTGTTTCAAAAAACTTAGAAAAAAACTAAAAATGGAAATTCCATTTGACCCAGCTATTCCTCGGAATCTGCATCATACTACAATGATACATGCATACCCATGTTATAGCTGCAGAATTTATAATAGCCTAAACTTGGAAACATCCTATATGCCCATCATCAAATGGTTGAAGAAAATGTATTTTTATATAGTGGAGTACTATTCAGCTGGAAAGGACACATTTGAGTCATTTGTAAACAAATGGATGCTCCATAATGTTAAATGAAAATCAGACACATGCTTAAACACGTCTTCTCTTATATGAGAAATTCAAAATATAAATAAACAGAAAAATAAAAGATAGATACTAGGAAGTAGAGGGATCTTTTTCAAATGGAAATAAGAGATGGAGAGAGGTGTAGAGAAAAAGGGGAAAGGGGATTTTAAAACAGTACTCAAAGAATAAGTGGAAATAAGAGTGTTTTCACAGGAAAGGGGAACAAGAGTTGGAGAGAAGAGGGTGGGATGGAAAAGAAAGGGACAAAAAGAATTAAGATGTGTTAAGTACATGTAAAAACTCCCCACAAGAAATATAATGATCACAAACATAAACTAATAAAAAATTTAAAAGGGGCTGGGGATTTAGCTCAAGTAGTACCGCACCAACCTTGGATGCACAAGGGCTGGAGTTCAATCACCGGTACCGCAAAAAATAAAATAAAATAAAATAATAATAATTTGCTTAAAATTACATTTCAAAAGCAAAAAAATATTTAGTCATAAGAGACTTGTTTGTAATGTAATGTTGAGTAGCACAATACAGATTTGAAAACAAAACAGTCCAAATTTTGTTTTCTTCTGTGTAAATTTACTTATATGGAATATTGAGAGAGAAAAGGAGAAATACAGAAAGTGAAGAGAAAGAAAATAAACATATCACTTAAAAACTGATTGAGGGATCATAGATAATTTTTATATTTTCTTTTATGTTTTGTGTAATCTATAGTAAGAATTCATCATTATTAAAATATTTAAATAAAGATTATATCTTTTAACATTTTCCTTCATTTTGTCCTAAAATCTTCTGGATTTAATAGTAACAAGAGGAAGGAAAGAGAAGTAAAAAGAATTAGGATGTGTTGTGTGCCTGTGCCAACTCCTCATGATGAAAGTAGTCATTATATACTGTACACATGTACTAATAAAAGTTAAAAATTAAAATTAAATACAATTGTTACTCTGCAAAAAATAATACAAATAGAATAACTACCACTTACTGTATCCTTATGAATAGAATAACACAAGCAAGCACCGTCTAAGCCTAAAAATAAAATGTAAATTAATTCTTATTCTATTTTATATATGGAGGACCTGAGGTTCAGCATATAACTTGTATGAGATTTTCCAAAAAGACTGCTCTGAATGTCTTTTACACTCTTTCTATTGAATCACATGGTAAAGCAAATCTCTCTCCTGCTTCTCCAATCAACTGCAAGTTTTAGAAAGACAAGAAATAGCCCAGAACACTTCCCTCGAAAAGTAGATGAATAATTCATCTTCTTCTAAGATTATCTTCTGATCCTTCAGAATGACTATCAAAATTAAATTAGGGTGCCGGGCGTGGTGGCTCACACCTGTAATCCTAACACTCAGGAGGCAGAGACAAGAGGATTGCTGAGTTCAAGGCTTGCCTGGACTACATAGTGAGCTCAGAGCCAGCCTGAACTACAAAGCAAGACCCTGTCTCAAAAAAAAAAAGTTAAATTAGGGTAATGCTAAGGACATTAATCGCACATACTCAAGTGAAAAAATCCATAGACAAAAAAAAATTTTGGTACTAGGGATTGAACCCAAGATTTTCACACAGCCTTTTTTTCCCCCCTTTTCTTTCTTTCCTTCTTTTTTTTCTTTCTTTCCTTTCTCTATTTTCTTTCTTTCTTTCTCTTTGTTTTGAGATAGGTTTCATGATGTCACTAAATTGTCAGGTTTGGCTTGAACTTGTGATTCACTTGCCTCAGCCTCCCAGAGTGCTGGGATTTCAGGCATGCACCATGTTGGCTACAGACCAGAATTTAAGCCTCAGGTCTTAATTATGAAACTGAAGCCAGTCATGGTGGTACATGGTTGGAAGCCCTGTTCCTAAGAGGAAGATGGTTAAACTGGAAGCCAGGCCGGGCGTGGTGGCTCACGCCTGTAATCCCAGCACTCGGGAGGCAGAAACAGGAGGATTGCTGAGTTCGAGGCTTGCCTGCACTACATAGTGAGCTCAGAGCCAGCCTGAACTACAGAGCGAGACCCTGTCTCAAAAAAAAAAAAAAAAAAAGAAAGAAAAACTGGAAGCCAGCCTGGGCAATTCAGAAAGATCCTGTCTCAAAATAAATAAAATAAAATAAAATTTAAAAAACAAAATAAAATAAGGGAGACAAAAGATGAAAACTGAAGATAACAGTATCTACAAAAAACAAAACAGAATGGGGTTAGGGGGCCAGAGATTTAGCTCAGTGGTTTTGGTGCCTGCCAAGCAAGCACAAGGTCCCTGGTTTGATCCCTGGTAACCACATACAAGAATACTGGGCATGATAACTCATGCCCACCATGGATCAGTACCACATACATACCACAATGCCTGGCCAGCCTGAGCTACAAAGCAAGACCCTGTCTCAAAAAAAAAAAAAAAAAGCAAACCAGAATAGGGTTAGGGGCCCTGCTCTGCCACAGACCAGCCAAGGCAAAGGTCTTGGCATCAACAGGCAGTCAGCAGTCATTCCTGTCATTACTGAGCAGCCACCAAAGCAGAATAAATAGAAAATTCAGTTGAGATGATCTGCTTTTTTCCCCCCAAAGACCAAAAACTTGTTACACAGCATAAAGGTAAGAATCTCTCACAATCCCAACCCAAGTGAATGCATCACACCAGCCTGTTCACTAGCAAAACAGACTCTGCTAATTTAAAGTAAATTATCTCAAGAAACAATAAAATTGGCCTCTATTCTCTTAACCCAGAGCAAGGAATCTGAACCTGCTGGTGAGAAGTAGATGACTTTTTCTCCCAACCACCCAAGACCGTTTAACCAAAATGAGATGAAATTTACAAAAGGTAACTGAATGATGAGAAAGCATTAAGGGCATTTCCTCCCTAGTGCAATGTACTGCACATTCATAGGAAGACAGGCCCTGGACATACTATCTTTTTCCTCTATCATTCCCCTGAAACTTGACAGGGGCCATTAAGCTAGGTAGAAAGATGAATGGCAAGAGATGATTATGCAGGCCTTTAGCAGACCGTGAAATATACCCAAGAACAATAAAAATATCTGATGACCTGTCAAGGAAATGCTTATGCAAATGAGAACATCACGATTATACTTCTGTTTGTTCATCTAAAGGGCATCATGAAATACAGGTGGGAAAACTTCACTTGCTCAGTAGTAGCACATTAAGAAGCTGGTTTCAGAGTAGGATACGCTAGAAATGAAAATTCATGGTCAAATGCTTAATTCAGCAATAAAAGAAGGCAATAATGGAGATAGATCGGCATCCAAGCTTATTTCCTTTGGAAACAATAATTTCAGCAGATGACAGCGTTTACTGCTCTCCGGAAGGATATTATTTGGGGCTGAAAATTATTTGTAGTCCTCCCAAGTAAAATAAGTTGTAAATATAAGTCATCAACATCTTTTTGCTCTTAGAAATATCTAAATGATATTTCTGACCTGAAACTCAATAACCTTCCAAGTGTCCATAAGAATCACAAGAAAAACAGATTGGCCAGGCCTGACAGCACATGCACCTATCCTGGCATTATGGGAGACTGAGGCCAGAGGACTGCAAGGGCAAGCCCAGCATTTAAAAAGACCTTGTCTCAAAATTAAAAGCAACTCTGTATGTAAGAGCGAGTCTTTGGCTTCCAGGAAACCTCTATTACACATTAGCCACGTGGCCTTTACCACAATCTCCCCGGGCCTCAGTTTCCCCATGTACAGAGTGAGGATAGATAAAAGTGCCTATCTCAGACACTCATGGGGAGAATCTAAATGAAGTAACATGTATTAAGTTCTTACTAAAGCACCTAGAGTGTAACTAAGGCCTCCGTTGGCACATGATGGTTACTATTAGCATCCATCTGCCTAGCTGGCATGTCCAGGTCAGTCTCAAAACAACATAGCCAAAAACAAACTCTTTGCTTTCATTCTCCTATGTGCTCGCCCACATTCTTCCAGCATTAGAAGTCACCTCTCAGTTCTCTCTGCTAACCAAACCACACATCTTAAGTCACCTTGAAGTCACTATCTTCTCTTCTCTATCCCAAACACTCCCTTTAGCCAGCCCTATAAGTGCCATCTCCAAACCGCTGTTTTTAACCCAACTGCCTCTACGAGCTCCAGCTACCTCTTACTGTAAACTACCATGTCCCTCACCTGGTACACAGCTCCCAGATTCCTCTCTCCAGATTCCGTTTCCTCTCTTACCCCTCTAGGAACCATTCTCCACACAACAGGTAGAGAAATCAGACACCACTCCAAACTTCCCACAGCTCTTTTCTCACAGAGCAAAAGCCTAAGAATCTCTTAGAATACGAAGCCACCTCCCTGCTACCCTCCCACATGGTTCTCACTGCTCCTTCTTCTGTGACCGCACTGGCCTTCCTGCTTCAGAACACGTCTTACCACACGCCATCTTGCTGTTTCTTCATGCTATTTCTCCCCACCAACACCTCCATGGTATAAACCCCACAGGAGCAGGGATTTAGCCTGCTTGTATACCCCATTTCATAAACAGTTTATGCTATTTGGTGACTGCAATAAAAGACCCACAATGAACACATCTCACTGGAAGCAAGAGAAGGGCTCCATGAAGCTTGGCATGGAAGGAATAAACTGAATGCTGCAAATTAAAGTTTATTAAATTTGCCCTAAATAAGCTCTCTTGTTAGAATATGGTTTGTCTCCTCTAAAGCTCATGTTGAAATTTAATCCTCATTATGAAATAGGATGAAAGAGAACCAGGTATGACCTATCAGAGGTGATCAGGGCTCTGCCCTTATGAAGAGATGAATCCATTCATGCAGTTAATGTGCTAATGGAGTAATGGCCTGATGAGCTATCTCAAGAATGGGTCTGTCTCACTGGGTTTCCACATATGCTGCATTGTCTTTGGAATTTGTCAGCAAAACTGTCATCACCACAAGTGGCCTCTAGACTTTAGACAAAAACTATGAGCCAAAATAAACTTTCTCTCTGTGTGTATGTGTGTGTGTGTGTGTGTGCACATATTTGTGTGTTACTGGAGATGGAACCCCGGGCCTTCATACAGAGCTACATCTCCAGCCATTTGTTTTTCCCCTTTTTAAAATAGGTTCATGAAGTTGCTAAGTTGCCCAGCCTGGGCTTGAACTTGTAAGCCTCCTGCCTCAGTTCCCCAGAGTGCTGGGATGACTGGGCAAAATCTCTTTTCTCTATACCTTACCCAAACTGTAGTCATGTCACTACCAACAGAAAATGCACTAAGACAACATGTTTCTTTGATAAGACTTAACCAATTAATTTGCTTCACTAATGAAAAATGAGGCCTAAGGTCTAGCGCAGTCATATGGTACTGCATGTGTTATAGCTAGAATTCAAATAAGTACTCTTGCAGCAGGATTTGTGTTCCTGCCCCTGAATCCCATATTAGAGTTTGGAACATTTCTATAATTCTATAAATTATTTATTATCTATTTATGATTCTATAAATTATAGAAATGTTAATAAATTAACCTCTGATTCCAAATGGCCAACTAAGGAGTTTGACAGAAGAGATTTGATCTGACATGTATAGTGTACTTAAAATCTTTGACTTTGGCTTTTGACTAAGATATACAAATATAAATGATAAATAGTTGACAGTCCTTGTGCCTATCATAGTGTTAAACACTTCACAAAGGTTGGCACAATAAGTCCTTATAGCAATCTTCTTATTCCCATTTTGCAGTGGAAGAAATCATGGTTCATAATTAGGTAACTTGCAAAAGGTTGTTGCATGGGTAGCAAATGGAACAAGTCATAGAACATGGGCAGTCCACAGAGATAATATTCTACTGAATCAAGAAAGGTGTACACAGCCACGGAGGGTGGTTCCTAGCTCTACCACTCCCAACATTCAGGAGGCTGAAGCAGGAGGATCTTAAGTTCAAACCTGGGCTACATAGTAAGAACTTCTCACAAAAAAAGCAAAAAAGCAAGCATGAAGGTACTGAGTTAAATCCCTAGAAGCACCAAAAAAAAAATTATATGTATATATTTCTGACTTTAGTTAACAATACAAAAATTTTAAAATATCCCAGGAGAAATGCTGAGTTTGGGTTATCAACACATTACAAAAGTGGTTTTTTTGTTTTTAGTTTTATTTTATAAAAACTATATGAAAGCCAGGGATGTAGCCCAGTGGCACAATGCCTGCCTAACAAGTGTGAGGCCCTGAGTCTGATTGTTGATATAAAAAAAAAAAAATTTATATATATATATATATATATATATATATATATATATATATATATATATATATGAAAGCCAGGTGTTGTAATGTATGCCCATAATTCCAGTTCTTGAGAAACCGAAGCAGGGGGGTTACAAGTTGGAAGCCAGCCTGAACTACATAATGAGACTGTCTCAAAACAAAACAGCCATGGGGAGACGTGAGAGGTCTGCCTCCCCTTCCTCAGACATCCACTGATGTCAACGCTCTGAGATCTGAGGTAGAAGTTAGTTGCGGTTGGCCTCAAGAGCCTCTTGTCAGCATGTCAGTTAACAATACAGAAGAGAGACTGTGCCACTGCAGAAGGCATATTGGTAAGTGAGTCAGGAGGCATTGCTCCAGCTTCACCTCAGAACTCCAGAGACTACTGAAAATACAGAGAAAGTGGGACAACTCTGAAGCCCAAGTGACATATAATCTCTTCCAAAGAATACTGAGTAATGTAAGTATGTTACTTTCATTTCAACAGCAAATTATACGATTCAAATGGCATGTGTATTATTTAAAATTTCTAAGAGGGGAGAAATGTATTGGCCATACATTGTTTAAGACAAGGGCCTTATGATCTAAACCTTTACCTTAAACATTATCTACACCCCACATGTAATCCTAAAGAAATTGCTCAGTAGGGCTGGAGATTTAGCTCAGTGGTTCCGGCACCTGCCTCACAAGCACAAGGTCCTGAGTTCGATCCCGGGGTGACCACACAGAATGCTGGGCTTGGCAACTCACGCCCACCAGCAATCAATACCACTACCACAGTGCAGGGTGTGGTGGCTCACGCCTATAATCCCAGCACTTGGGAGGCAGAGACAGGAGGATTGCTGAGTTCCAGGCTTGCCTGGGCTACATAGTGAGCTCAGGGCCAGCCTGAACTACAAAATGAGACCCTATCTCAAAAAAAAAAAAAGAAGAAGAAGTAGAAGAAGAAGAAATTGCTCAGTATGTCCTCAAGGTACGTCCATTTGAGTAGGACATACTCATAGGTGAAATAAATAGGTCACAGATGTATAAACACCATACCTCTCTCTGGTATGAGAAACTGAAAATGTAAATAAGTCCTAGAGTGTATGAGAGATACTGTAAAATAGAAAATATCCTATGGGAAATGGTGGGTAGGAGTAAATAACGAGGGGAAAGAAAAAATTGTGATAAAAAAAGGGAAAACAAATTCATGTATATAAGGGGCAGGGAATTGTAGGGTGTGTAGGGGAATGAGAAAAAATGAGAATTAAGTTGTGTCATATACTGGTACAAATTCTAAATGTTAGTGTGATCATGTTATGTATGAGAAATGTACCTATATCACAATAAAAAAATTTTTTAAAGAAGTTGGTTGAGTTACAGAGGGAGATTGAGTTGGTGAGGGAAAAACTCATAGAGAAATATTCTAGAACTAAAAGGTCAGTAAAGATTCCAGGTTTGGGGCCAGGGATTTAGCTCAGTGATTCTAGAGAAAACTCAAGGTCCTGAGTTTGATCCCTGATGCCATATATACAATACCAGGTGTGGTGGCTCATGCTTGTAATCCCAGCACTGGGGAGGCAGAGGCAGGATTGCTGAGTTCAAGGCTTGCCTGGGCTACACAGTGAGTTCAGGGCCAGCCTAAACTACAAAGCGAGACCCTGTCTCAAAACAAAAAAGATCCCAGGTATCCTCTTCAAATTTGGCCATAGAGTCTAGAGTGGAGTGCCAAGAACAAAGACAGGAGAAAAGAAAATGTAGCGTATCACTTATTTCTTTTAATTGCTATCCATTGCCTGGCTGGGAGAGAGGGTTCTACATGGTTCTCCCCCACATGCCCTAAATCAAAATCCAATCCAAAAAGATAAGGATAGTTTAGCTGTGATTAGCTTTTATCTTTTCTTTTCAACTCAAGCATTCAACAAAGGAAACTGCAGGAGACCAGGGGCTCATTTATCTGAGCTCAGAAAGGAGTTGAGTAGCAGCCACTCTGTCTAAGGGAAAGCTATACTTAAATCTTAAATCTAGGGCTGAAGAGTACAACATGATAGGGAAAAAAGGCTTGGCATTTTCAGGATTCTTAATTTATAACTCAGAATTAGAATATATTCTGGTTTGGACTACAAACTTGAATCTTGGAAATGTTTGGTGTGGTTTGGTTTGATACCATGGATTATAAAAAAGGGCTCTGTATCATGAAAGTCATGAACTAAATTCCAGCCTTGTGAGTGCATTATAATAGCTGGGAATGGGGCAGGCTCATCAACCCTTTCCAGGTAACAGTCATGGGTTGGGGTACGTTGTGAAATCTCTTAGATTCTCTTAGATTCCTTGCAGCTCTATGAAGCTATGAATCTTTATTTAAGAAGAGTAATGTAAAAGAAATACCATGTAAGAACCAGAGATTTAGCTCAGTGGTTCTAGAGCCTGCCCAGCAAGCACAAGGTCCCTGGTTGGATCCACATACAACAATACTGGGCGTGGAGACTTTCTCCCACCAGCAATCAATACCACATACCACAGTGCCAGGCATGGTGGCTCACGCCTGTCATCCCAACACTCGGGAGGCAGAGGCAGGAGGATTGCTGTGAGTTCGAGGCTTGCCTGGGCCACACAGGGAGCTCAGGGCCAGACTGAACTACAAAGCAAGATCCTGTCTTAAAAAAAATAATACCACGTGAGCCACAGATGTGAGCCTCTAGTGTAAGGTTAAGTTTTCTAGGAGTGACATTCAAATTTAATTGATTAGAAAGGGCCAGGATGTACCTCAGTGGCACTGCCCCTGCCTCACAAGTGCAAGGTTCTGAGTTTGGACCCCAGGACCACAACAAAATTAATAACTGATTGAATTCATTTTAACCCAATAATACCAAACTAGTCTGACTTCATATAATAGCAATTAAATAATATGAAGGAAATATTTCACCTTCTTTTCTTGGTACTCAATTTTCAAATCTGGCATGGTTTGAATTTGTATTTTCAGGTTTAGTACAATCTTTGCCACAGTTCTTTATGTCATATCTTAATTTGGACTCCCCATAATTCCAGTGTTCCAGTGACAAGTATCTAGTGGCTAATGTCCCAGGCACTGTAGGTTTGGAGAGCTTCAATTGTTTGTACCTGAAGGTGAATATACATATACATTTATCTTCAAAGTGAGAATCCACTTAAAGTAGCACAGCTATTTATCAATGAATAAGGCCATCAATTCATTTGATCTACCATGTGAATACTTCTTTATGGCCTTTTTTTTTCAGTACTGGGGATCAAAATAGCTATTTATCAAAAGGTCACATGTAACACATTCAGAGTGACATAATGAAAGAGATGATCAACAGCAATCAGTGTACCACATACCACAAATGCTGGGTGTAGTGGCTCATGCCTGTAATCCCAGCATAGGCAGAGGCAGGATTGCTGAGTTCGAGGCTTGCCTGGGCTACATAGAGAGCTGAGGGCCAGCCTGAACTAAAAGCGAGACCCTGTCTCAAAAAAAAAAAAAGGAATTAGCACTACAGAGCTAGAGATTTAGCTCACTGGTTTCAATGCCTGCCTAGCAAGCAAAAGGTCCCTGGTTTGATCCCTGTAACCACATACAACAATACAGGGCGTGATGACGCATGCCTACCAACAATTAGTACCAGTACCACAGTGTTGGGTGTGGTGGCTCACACCTGTAATCAATCCCAGCACTCAGGAGGCAGAGGCAGGAGGACTGCTGTGAGTTTGAGGTTTGCCTGGGCTACATATAAACTCAGGGTCAGCCTGAACTATAAGGCGAAACCATGTCTCAAAAAAAAAAAAAAAGCATTATCACTACATGTGACTGTCACCAGTAGAGCTCACAAATGTTTGCATCGCACATTTCAGTTGCTGCGGATCTTAGGGTAGCACTTCATGTGACAGCAGCTATTAAACTCAAAGACCTTGTCATTGAATGCACTAAAAAAGGAGCACATATCTTATTATACCAGATATTTTAAAAATATTTTGATAACTGCACTTCACTTCAATGAACTGGTCTCTTTTTTTAAACCTGTGGTGTTACTTTCTGTTTTTATTTTTAATGCATTTAAAAATGTATTTCTGAGAAGGGGCCCATAGATCCTACCAGCCAAGAAGATCAACAGCACAATGCACTTGGGGGAAAAGAGTTGGAATCTCCAAACATCCGTATGCTCAGTCACCAACTCCCCTCCATCACACTGGATCCGTGACATCTGAGGGATGTTTGTTTCCACTGATAGCCCAGTGTACCAAACAACTGGAATCTGGCTTCAGGCCACTGCCCATTGTTACCACTACAAGTAGATTCCTTGTGTCATAGACAGTAACGTGCTGGTAAACAGGGTCTCACAGAAAAAGGTTTCTACCATGACGCCCACCAGAGCTGGTTTTAATGTGATGTCACTGAACTTTCGCCAACTCTGTATTAGCTGGCTCCTAGCATATCCCTGGATGGCACTGTCCCATGGCAATTCTTAGAAAGGTATCTTCCTCCCATCCTTCCCTAATTTGAGGGGAAGAGTTGCTGTAGAACCTTGAAAACAGTAACTTCAAGATTTCATTTTAAACCATTGTTTCTGACTTTTTAATAATGAATAAATAAAGCAGAATACCTTACATGCAGTAATTTGTAAATTCAACAAGCTGTTGAAAAGAAACTAATTAGTACTAATTACAATAGTAGAGTGTCCCAACACATTATAATGCCATTGCTTCTGTAGAAGCATTGTGTTTAAACACTCAGACATTAATTAGTCTACAGAACAAATGTGTGAAATAGGTATTATTTGGCAGTCTGTGAAAGCCAATTATTTACTTTGTGCAAGCCTGATGCCATTACTGATAGGAAAACAAATTGATTAGCATAATAGCAGGACTGGGGCTCACATTACATTTATTACATTATCTTATCCTGAACTCTTTCTTATCTCACTGCTGGGGTATTAACACTGCCCCCACTTTGCATATGATAAATCAAAGGCATCCAGTCCACAGATTCAAAAGCTACAGAGACTCCAGCTTCTGAGTCAGCATGTCTTCAGGATATTTCAGATTTGCAAGCTCCATTTTTTAGCCTTTGGTGACTTGCTACTCAAATATAAATATCTTCCTATAGAATGAAGAAGTTGCCTAAAGGGATCATTTTCTTTAAAATGGCCCCAGTGAGCTGGGGATTTAGGTCAGTGACACCAACTTGCCTCAGAATTGTGAAGTCCTGAGTTCAGTCCCTGGTACTGCCATAAAAATAATAAAAAATAAAATTTAAGAACAATTTTAAATAAATAAATAAAATGGCCTCCAATGCTACTCTCATCTACTGGTGAATTTTATATTATACCTTGCTAACATTTAGATAAATTTTAATTTCTGAACTAAGCTATATTTATAAGTTAACATCTCATCCACTAAAAATATTCACTCTAAAAAACTAAGCAAGAACATTTAGAATTAGGACATGAAATCAAAGGTTTAGTAACTCATCCCTTATAACAAGGATAAATTACAGGTTTGGCCTATTTGAAGTACTAAGACACTGCTCAAATCCTGCCAAGTTTGTACCCCTTTCCAAGAAAAAAAAAAATCTATGTAAACATGGAATTTCTGGAAGAAAAACGTAGAATTTCTGGAGTTATCCTTTCCCCTTTACTCTGAGACATTAACTTGCTGGGCACAAAGTACCCACTAAATAAATGTTAGCTTTTACTCTGATTATTATCTTTCCTGAGTCTGGGAGTTATTTTTAATTAAGAATTGACAACTCAGTTGATTTACCCAGGTCTTAGTTACACTCTAGAATTATTTAAGTTTTAAGAGTACATTCCAATTATCTTTACTCATTAAATCTTCCTCTCCGACATAACTATTGTAAATATTTATGTTCCAGATATTACATATCTGCTATTGTTGCTAATAAAATTTATCTTTACTCTCAGCTTGTGTCTGCTTTGCATGGATAATTATTCAGACACATCTATCTAACACATTCAGCATGACTTACATAGGAAATAATTTTTTAAACAAACACATTCAGTCCAAATTTGGAAAACCTCTGAATTCTTTTGAGCTAATGATAGAAATTGTTACTTGATTTATGTATGTCCCAGAATTAAGGAAAAAGGACCACTGTGAACAATGTCCTTTTGCCAAGTGTCGTGCCCACACTTGTAATCCCAGCACTCCGGAGGCATAGATAGAGATAGATAGATAGATAGATATCTCATATATATATAGATAGATATGTATATATGTATCATATATATTATATGATATATTTATCATATCAAAATATGATAAATATATAATATATAAAATATGATAAATATATATATGATAAATGTATGGAACTATCTATGAGCTCCAGACTGTAAAATTCCACGTTAAGTGGCCCAGATCCCTCAGTAGATAATGCAAAAATAGAAGAAGTACACAGGAAACCTGATTAAAAAAAGACTTCAGGGCTGGACATTTAGCTCAATGGTGCCAGTGCCTGCCTAGCAACCGCAAGGTCCCTGGTTCGATCCCACCAGCAATCAGTGACTCACACCCACCAGCAGTCAGTACCACACCCCACAATGCAGGAGCATGGTGGCTCACACCTATATCCCAGCAGGTGGACTGCTCAGTTCCAGGCTTGCCTGGGCTACACAGTGAGCTCAGGACCAGTCTGAACTACACAAAATGAGACCCTGTCTCAAAAAAAAAAAAAAAAACTTCAAAGACAGTTCTTTATTAAGTGTATAAGACCATAGTGTTTGAAAATTGTACCTCAAATAGAAGGAAGGCTTTATTACAAAGTCGAGGAGTAGTGGTATAGTAGTTTGTGACTAGCCTAACCCCTAAATAACCATGCCTCTAGGTCTTCACGCCTGTCTGAGGAATTCAGACTAACCATGAACCCAACTTTAGCCAACAGAATGTTACAGAGTATGCTGTACCCCTCCAGACATAAGCTCTACACAACCCTGGAAGCTTCTAGAAGCTTTGGAATTCTTATAAACCCTGACCCACTGTTTAAAACATCTGGCGGTCTACTGGACAGATCATGAAAAAAAAGCCACCTGGGGAGAGAAAAAGCCACCAGGAAGCTGATCCAGAAGTTGCCTACAGCTGTGGGAACAAATCTAGTAGTGGAACCATCCGGGGTGGAGGGGCAGGCCGGATAGCAGAAATATACGCCAATAAGTACATAAGGGTCAGTACCATTGGACTAGCTTTGTGGGCACTAACATGTAAGTGAAAACAGGTTATTTTAGAGGGACAACTGGTTCCAGAACTGGAATGGGCATTCTGAATGCCCAGTGAGGGAATGGAATGGGCGTGAAGCTTCTATCACGCCCAGTGAGATGCCTTCTATTTTTTCACCCAGGTGGTATATCCACAAACGTTTGCTTTACAATGACTCCCTAAGCTATGCCTCTGTTTTATGTGGTTTTCTGAACCTATGTTTTATTTTAAAATACCGAGTAGTTTTTCAAAGACAAAAAAAAATATCCACATGGTTTGGCACAGAGACATTTATTTTTCTTCAAAAATCCCTCAGACTCTGTACTTCTAAAATTGCTTCTGGGCTCCCAGCAACAAGTGCTCATCTCTTCTAACCCAATAGACTCCTTCTACACCACACCAAGCATGGGAGCAATAGGAAATTCCTTGGATCTTGGACCTTGTGGTTTGCAAAATGGGATTAACTATGTCCTTATCTCTAAACCTTTTACTCTCTCCTCTAAGAAAAATTAACAGTAACCAAAAGGGGTAAAAAGGTACTTTTAAATAAAGCTTCCTTCCATTTCTTATTGGCAGCAATTTGTTAGTTTCTTTTTAAAATGAATTTTCCAGTTTCAAAGAACAAAATCTGTACCATTTTTCGGGCTTTGTTTGGTTGTGGGAAAGAGTAAGTTTTATTCTGAAACTGTTAAAATGTTAGCTTTTGTGTCCCCATGTTCTACTAAAGTTCCTTAAACAGACTAGTCTATAACAGATGAATTGCACTTTTATTCCTGTTTTCATTTCAATTATATTTTTATGTTAACATCTAACTTCATTTCCAATTTGACAATGTTATTATATGTTATTATATTATATGACAATGTTATTATATTCTTAACAGTGATTTTACCTAGCATTACTGGAAAAAAATTGAATTTCTGATGTAATTCACACTGCATTTTTTGTAAAACTTTCACAGCATGTTCATTTTAACTAAATTAGAAATTACTATTACAGGCTGGGGATTTAGCTCAGTGGTTCTGGCGTCTGCCTAGCAAGCACAAAATCCTGAGTTCCACCCCAGTAGTCACATATCATAATGCTGGATGTGGTGACTCACACCTGTAATCCCAGCACTCAAAAATCAGAGGAAAGAGGATTTCTCTGAGTTCCAGGCTTGCCTGGACTACACAATGAGCTCAGGGGCAGCCTGAACTACAAAGTGAGATCCTGTCTCAAAAAAAAAAAAAATTCCACTCCTGCTATTGACTTTCTACTGGTCCAACCAGTTCAGACCTTCCCAAAGATTACAATAGAGCAAAACTATAATTAATTCTGAGGTCCACAGCAAACTACATATATATTATTGTCACCGTATGGGTTACTAGAGCACATTTGGTAATGTAGTCCATGGGTCTCAGTGTACTATCTCTACTCTTTCTTTCTGGTTGAATCCAAAACACCTGTGACATTACATTTGAGCTTCCTAAAGAACTTTCTACTCCCAAAGTTTTGGTTTCCATTCATGAAGATCAAAGAAGTAGATGGTAATTATTGGCTCAGGGAAATCCCAGGCTACAGTAGGGTTCCTTATTCAAATCTCCCATTTGCCACTGGTTGTGGGGCATGCTAGTACCCCAGAACTCAGGAGGCTGAGGCAGGAGGATTGCCACAAATTGAGGCCATCCTGGGCTAATAGGGAGTTCAAGGCCAGCCTGAACCAGAGAAGGAGACCCTGTCCAAAAAAAAAAATTTAAAAATTTTAAAAACCTCCCACTAATCAGAATATAAAATAATCAATGCACATTTTATACTAGAACTTCTCTTTCCTCTTCACTCCCTCTCTCTTAATCTTACCTAGAAGTTAATAATTCCTCATTCTTAAATTAGGACCTGGAATAAATACTAATAGCATGGTTATTACCTACTTCCTAATTTCTTCAGATTAATTTTTCTTAAAAAAGAACATGTCAGGGCTGGAGATTTAGCTCAGTGGTTTCAGCACCTGCCTAGTGAGTGCAAAATCCTGAGTCTGATCCTGGTATCCACATACAACAGTACCAGGAGTGGAGACTCATGCCCACCAGCAATCAGTACCACACAGTGCCAGGCATGGTGACTCACACCTGTAATCCCAGCTCTCGGGAGGCAGAGGCAGGAGGATTGCTGAGTTCAAGGCTTGCCTGGACTACATAGTGAGCTCAGGGCCAGCCTGAACTACAGGTGAGAATCCTGTCTCAAAAAAAAAAAAAGAAAAAGAAAAAAAGGACATGCGGGAGTTCATGTACTGCTTAGGATACTCTGGGTCACAGATGATAGCATAAATTTTATGCTTAAGTTAGTCTGTGGATAATAGTAATGCCACAAACAACACTGGCTTTCATAAGACAGAAGCTTATTTTTCTCTTATTAAACTCCAAAGGTAATTATGTGAAAGCTGTTACAGCGGCTTGGCTATGAGAATTCCACAGGAAGCTTGCTTCTCTGGCCCAACTCCCCTCAACCCCATGAACTCCTTCTTAAAATAATGCTTCATGGTCTGAGATGGCTGACCCAGGCAAGTTTGCAGGACAGGACAAAAATACCACTCCCTTCTCTTTCAATGTCTCTTTCTTGAAATGGCACACAACACCTACTGACATCTCAATGGTCAAAACTCAGTTGCAAGGGCCGGAGATTTAGCTCAGTGGTTCCGGCACCTGCCTCGCAAGTGCAAGGTCCTGGTAACCACATACAGTGCTGGGTGTGGTGACTCACCCTCACCAGCAATCAGTACCATTATACCACAGTGCTGGGCATGGTGGCTCACGCCTGTAATCCCAGCACTTGGGAGGCAGAGGCAGGAGGACTCCTGAGTTCCAGGCTTGCCTGAGCTACATAGTGAGCTCAGGGCCAGCCTGAACTACAAAGCCAGACCCTGTCTCAAAAAAAAAAAAAAAAAAAAAAACTCAGTTGCAAGAAAGCTAGGAAATATCTTTATTAAGGGGGTTCACAGGAACGGCTATCATTGGGAGCTTCCATTGTTGAAGACAGTAGAAGAAAGTGATTTTGGAGATAGCTAGCAATCTTTAATACTCAACTCAGAGAAGACTTGGAATGTCACAAAACTAGAAGTAGGAGGGGCCATGCCAGCAGCCTATCAGCTCTAATTTCTCTCTGTAGGGCTCCAACTATTATCTTCATCCTTAAACTAGTTTCCCTCTGCTCATTAAGCTTAAAGACACTCAAATGTGGTGGAGCATGCTTACAATTCCAGCACTGGGAAGCTGAGGCAGGAGTGTCACAGCTTCATAGGCCAGTCTGCCTCAGCCTGCCAGTGCTAGAATTGTAGGGTGACACCCTACCTCAAAAACAAATGTTTTTTAAGAACATTAAACACACTTTAGGCATCACTTTAAGAAAGAGCAAAGAAAAAAATAACTATATCAATATTTTCAATTTTACTCTCATTTTATTTAATGTAATATAAGTAATTAAAATTAAAACATTAAAGCAAAAAAAAGAAAAAGAGTAAAGAAGGGTGTTAGGTTGACATCTGACAGTGTCTATCTTTTTCATCACAATGGACTACTATCACCAGACAGATAATGTGTACTATAAAATACACAGTAAAATTATCCAGATAAAGCAGACCAGCTCTGATGCCCATCCCCCACCAACAAATGACAACTGAGTAATAAGCGACTCTATCTGGACGGAGCGCACCACACACAGGTGGGGCTCTCCTCACTCTCCACACAGACCGTGGGGCCTTCACTCTGACACTGTTAGCAGCCCACAGCCCCCAAGTTAACCCTGAATATAAACAAGACAGCACTCCCCAGAGAGAAGCACATGTGGTTTGTAAGATGAAATTCATTTTTTAATTTTGTAACCATTGATGAGTTCAGAAGCCCCTATGCCCTTTATACTATGTGACTGACTGTTCAATCGGGAATCCAGGGAAAGAACAATATTCCTTAACTAATTGCTGCTGGCAGGTCTTGAATTCTCCACCAGTCCCACTCTGGATCTGCATTCCATCTACCACTTTCACCTGATTTTCCAGTTCTTTCATGACCCGCTACAGGGTTTTTTTATATGGGAGAGTTTCAAGTCTGTTTCCTTTTGGATGTATTAAAAATTCAACAGTAACTTTTAAAAAGAAAAAAAAAAGATCACTTACATAGGAAAATACATTGTGGTTGTTTAAACTACAGGTCAATTTTAGCCATCCAAAAAGTTTTAAAAGAAAAAAAGAAAGCAGCATAGAAGGAATACCTTAGGCCAGCCTTTTGATGCCTGGATTGTGTAAGCTCTCTTCGTCACGGAAGGTGAATCTTCTGGGATCACTGCGAAAAGCGCCACTAAAGGCTGACGGATGACGCAGTTACAAATTGGCCTTGGTACCATTTATTAATAGCAGCAGCATCTCACTGGAAGCCACTCAAAAGTCCTCTAGAAAAATCCTAAGAATGTATTACCTTCTAAGAAATATAAATGTGACCACAATCTTCAAAATTAATTCCTTTAGGGCCGGAGGGTTAGCTCAGTGGTTCCGGCGCCTGCCTTGCAAGCGCAAGGTCCTGAGTTCGATCCCTGGTAACCACATAAAATGCTGGGCGTGGAGACTCACACCCACCAGCAATCAATACCACATACCACAGTGCCAGGCGTGGTGGCTCACGCCTGTAATCCCAGCACTCCGGAGGCAGAGACAGGAAGATTGCTGAGTTCGAGGCTTGTCTGGACTACATAGTGAGCTCAGAGCCAGCCTGAACTACAAAGCGAGACCCTGTGTCAAAAAAATAATAATAATAATTCCTTTAAAAATTAAGTATATCTCGGGCTGGAGATTTAGCTCAGTGGTTCCAGCATCTGCCTCGCAAGCACAGGGCCCTGAGTTCAATCCCGGTAACCACATACAGTGCTGGGCGTGGTGACTCACACCCACCAGCAATCAATATCACATACCACAGTGCAGGGCGTGGTGGCTCACACCTGTAATCCCAGCACTCAGGAGGAAGAGACAAGAGGATTGCTGAGTTCCAGGCTTGCCTGGGCTACATAGTGAGCTCAGGGCCAGCCTGAACTACAAAGTGAGCCCTGTCTAAAAAAAAAAAAAAAATTGAGTTTCTGCTGGTGTGGTGGCTCACACCTATAATCCCAAGTACTCAGGAGGTAGAGGCAGGAAGACTGCTGAGTTCCAGGCTTGCCTGGGCTAGAGTGATCTCAGGGCCAGCCTGAACTACAAAGTGAGACTCTGTCTCAAAAAAAAAAAAAAAAAAAAAAAAAAAAAAAAAAAAAAAAAAAAAAAAAAAAAAAAAAAAAAAAATGGGGCCGGAGGGTTAGCTCAGTGGTTCTGGCGCCTGCCTCGCAAGCGCAAGGACCTGAGTTCGATCCCCGGTTACCACATATAATGCTGGGCGTGGTGGCTCACGCCTGTCATCCCAGCACTTGGGAGGCAGAGACAGGAGGATTGCTGAGTTCGCGGCAGCTTGCCTGGGCACCATAGTGAGCTCAGGGCCAGCCTGA
>PVIC010032052.1:0-20943 GCA_004025085.1 Thryonomys swinderianus
AAATATGACATTTTAATACATTCTAGTGTCATTTCTGTTAATTTGAATTTTCTTTAAAATTTGTCCATATAATCTAAAACTGTAAATGCACTAAATCATTTACAACATCTCATTACATTTCCCATGTCTATAAGGTCTGTAGTAATGCTCCTTTCTTGAAAAAAAAGTTCTTTACTTTGGTTATTTGTGGCTTTTCACCTTTTTTCTTAAACTGTATCACATATCATTTAATATGAATTAATATTTATCAATAGGAACTGACATAAAAGAAAAGCTAGTATATTTAAGAATAAATTTTTGATTTTGTTTCTACTGGTTCTATGTCTTGTTTTTCTTTATTTTTTGAGAGTAGCAAGTGCCACCATGCTTGGCTTTTATGTACATTTTCCTTTCTATACTTTATGAATTTCTACTCTTCAATATTTCTTTTATACTTCCTTTGAGCCCTGTTATCTGTTCCTAAACTTCTGGAGTTACATACTTTGCTCATTAGATTTCAGTAATTTTCTTTTATGACACAGCCATTCAGTGTCATTCATTTCAACGAGAGCAACTCTAGCTGCATCCCTCAAGATCAGTGTGGACCATTTCCATTTTTACTCCCTTATGCCTATGTTCTCATTTTCATCACGACTTCCTTCACTCATCTCATTGGGTATTCAGAAGCAATTTCCAACATGGGTTTCCCTATCTATCTTTCTGTGACTGACTTTGAAGTTACTGATGCTATAGTCAGAGAACAGTGCTTGTTTTTTCAGTCCATTAGTCTTTGTTGAGACTTACTTTATAGTACAGTATATGGTCAATCTTTGTAAAGAGTTCAAGGGACCTGGAGTCTTTAATTTTCAGTCCTTGTTATTATGTTCTGTATACATATGTTCAGTAAGTGAAAATGATTATGAAAGTAGTTCAAATGTTCTGTTACTGCTGTATTGTATGTGTGTGCATGCACACATGTGTGTGCGTGTGTGTGTATGTTTTTGTCTGTGCCTTCTATCAGTTAGGGAGGTATGTTAAAAATCTCCACCATAATTTTAGACTGCAAGTTCTGCAAGCATTTGTTCTATATATTTTGAAGGTATTTTATTAGATATATTCAAATTTAAAATTGAAATTTATTTTGGGTACATTAAGTATTTCTTCATTAACAATTCTATTGGTTTGGGCTGGGGATTTAGCTCATTGGTTTCAGCTCCTGCCTTGCAAGTGCAAGGTCCTGAGTTCAATCTCCAGTACCAAAAATAATTTTACTGGCTTAAAGTTTCCTTTGTTTAGTGTTAATAAAGTATACTCATTTCTTTTTCTATTCTTTTTCTTTCGATATCCTAATATCTGACCCATGTGAAGAGATAGCACATACTATCTAGTATTGTTTGTTTTTAAAATTCTAATTTGATTAACTAAGTTTTTTAGTTAATTTACATTTATACTTAATGAAAAACTGGGTTTTTATCATCTATGTACCTTCTACTTATCCTAACTGTTCTATGTATCTTTTAATCTATACTTAAACTATATATGCTTCCTCTTGTATGATCCTGGGAATTATGTCCTTTTTAAACTTACCACTTTGAAGTACACACCTCGGTACACACATTAACACTGTGCAACTGTCACTGCTGTCAATCTTCAGGGTACTTTCACCTTCCTGACCTGAAATCCTATAACCACTAAACACTACATTCTCCCTTCACCCATTCCCTGACAACCACCACTGTACTTCCTGCTTCATCAGCCTCACTACTCTAGGTATCTTATATAGGTGGATTCACAGTATTTGTCCTTTTGTCACTTTTATTTCACTTAGCTTTTAATTTATATTTTTAAGGTAAACTAGTTGTTTCATGGATTTTTTTATCATGATTTTTCAAGCAGTTTTCTCTGATGTACTGATATAATCTTATTTTTCCTCAGCCATAATGTATTTTGAAATATTATATCTGCTCTATTTTTTTGTTCTTTTAAGGTCTTATTACACAAATAATAGAACTTCTCACTGTATCTTATATCTTTTACTATTTTTGGCTGGGCTTGGTGGCTCAAACCTGTAATCCCAGCACTCGGGAGGCAGAGGCAGGAGGATTGCTGAGTTTGAGATTTGCCTGTGCTACATAGTGAGTTCTGGGCCAGCATGAACTACAAAAGTGAGACCTTGTCTCAAAAAAAAAAGTTATATGTCTTTTACTATTTTTGTTTTCAATTTAATTCCTTGTATTTCAAGCCACAGTTTCTTCTTGCTCTTTCTTTTTTTTAAAATTTATTTTAAATTTATTTTTTTAGGTACAGTAATCCTGGCCAGCTGGTAACCTATAGTTCAGGCTGGGCTCAGATTCACTATCCCATTGCCTCAGCTCCCTATGTTCTGAGATTATAGGCATGTGCCTATACATCCAGCTTCTTCTATTTTTTAACTATCATTTCAACTATTTGTCTAACCTTCAACAGAGCCTATAGTTATTTCATTAGGTTACTTTATTTTTAATTAATAAAATGTAATAATGAAGGTGAACTGTCAACCTGATTGGCTTGGGAGTCACCCAGGAGAGTAATAAAGCACACTTCTGGGTGTGTGTGGATGAATCATGGAGGCATAACCTTGGGGTCTGTATCTGGTTCCTTGCCCCTTTCTCCTCTGGTGCTCTTCAACTTCTCTACTTCAGGACCACTATGAACTAAGCAGATTTGTTATGCTATATCCTTCTGCTATGAGGTTCTTGCCTGGTAGCCAGTTTACCATGGACTGAATCCTCTGAAACCATGAGCCAAATTAACCTCTTTTCCTTTTAAACTGTGGGTGTTGAGTATTCATTCTCAGCCAAAGGAAAGTTGACTAATAAATGGAATTTTCACTTTTAAGATGTTTTCAATTATCTAACTAAAATTCTCAGTTTTATCTTTTGTGTCCTTGAACAAACTATATCTAGATTTTACTATGTAGTAAGCCCTCTTCAAAACTTACTAACAAAATAATGGGCAACTATATATCCTTAATTCTGCTTATTAGCAATGGGTTGATTCCTGTAGGTGATTCCCACTATCCTGGATGGGTTCTCTCATGCATCTGTGGACAGCTGCAGGGTGGGGAGGTTGATCTGCTGGCCTATGCTAGTCTCTCACATGTACAGGGGTAAATGGCTGTTGGCTAGACTGCCGTGGCTATGTTCCACATAGCTTCTTGGCCTTTGGCAGGCTGCCTGGGTTTCCTCACATGAATGCAATGAACTTCTGAGAATGATCAAGGCCTTTTGGAAACAGTATAAGCTGTCAAAGCAAATCATAAGGCTGGCCCAGATTCAATACTTTAAAGACACTTAGGAAGACACATTCTGCTTCTTGATGAGATGAGCTTCAGATTCACTCACTGTTAGAATTTTATCAAGTCCCCATTCCCCTCAGTGCAGTGTTACCAAGAGTCCCTCAAGCTCCTGGCTGCTCCTCTGCAAATAACAATAGAGGGAAACTGGTCTAAAACACTGGGCATATTTCTCTAAAATTCATATTTTCAGGGCCGGAGATTTAGCTCAGTGGTTCTGGCGCCTGCCTCACAAGTGCAAGGTCCTGAGTTCAATCCCAGTAACCACATACAATGCTGGGCGTGGTGACTCACGCCTGTAATCCCAGCACTCGGGACGCAGAGGCAGGAGAATTGCTGAGTTTCAGGCTTGCCTGGGCTACATAGTGAGCTCAGGGCCAGCCTGAACTACAAAGTGAGACCCTGTCTCAAAAAAAAAAAAAATCATCTTTTCAATACCCTGTTCCAGGTAATTAAGCATTATCTTGACAGCTTTTCAGTGTTTCTGAGTGGATTTTTTTTTACATTTATTTAGTTTTCCTAGCTGTTCTCAATGGAGAGTTTGTTCGAATTACCTAGACACCTTTAACTGGAAACAGCTTCTAATCCACTATTTTGAGGAAAGGAATTCTAAGTTGCTCTATAAAAATTTTAAAAATATGTAACATATACACAAATCTAATATTCCTTTCTTTAAGAGGAAGCATCCAACCTCCCACCCCATTATTGGTTTGAACATAGTGACTCAGCTGCCTGCCATGATATAAAGACATCCAAGGAGCCTTCAGGAAGAAAGGTCCACTGCTGAGAAACTGAAGCCTCCTGCTGAGAGCCCCTGAAGAAGTGGATCCTCCCTCTCCTCAAACCTCTGGAGAACCAGTCAGTCTGACATCCTGGCTGCAGCATATGAGACTCTCAGCTGAACCACCCTGTTAAGCCATTCTGTGTCCTGATCTGCAAACTGTTAGATGATAAATATTGCTTATGTCAGCAAATTTTGGAGTGACTGACTTTATATTGGTAGTTTTTACTTTAATAATTTTTTTTTTTTTGCTTTTTTTTTTGAGACAGGGTCTCGCTTTGTAGTTCAGGCTGGCTCTGAGCTCACTATGGTGCCCAGGCAAGCCACTGCGAACTCAGCAATCCTCTTGTCTCTGCCTCCCGAGTGCTGGGATTACAGGCGTGAGCCACCACGTCCGGCATTGTGGTATGCGGCGTTGATTGTTGGTGGGCGTGTCTCCACGCCCAGCATTATATGTGGTTACCAGGGATTGAACTCAGGACCTTGCGCTTGCGAGGTAGGCACCGGAACCACTGAGCTAACCCTCCGGCCCTTAATAATATTTTATTATTTTATATTAGTATTTTCACTTAAGTTGTCCTTTTTATATGAGAATACAGTAACTTGCAATGTTTAAACACAAAAGAATATGACTACTTTACCTCTTTATAGTTTTGTTCATTCCTAATTGGAAGCAGGGTTTTTCAAAACAGATGAAGTCATTTCCACAATAGTACTGATAGATAAGCCATTCAAAAAACCTTTATGATTCATTCTCACTTCCTGAAGAGCATCTATAATGTGGTCTCTATGTGAAAGGAAAACATATATCAGCATTCCTCTTTTCAAAAGTAACATGTTCTGAACATGGCTAAGTTACTGAAATAAACTGTGTTGTTATAGAAAGTTTAAAAGTATTTAAAACATAATTTCAATTATTACCTGCTGACTTCTGGATGCAGTTCAGCCAGTCTCTTTAAGATCTTGGTAAAGCTACGAAGGTTCAATGTATTTGGAGGTATGAACTGAACAGGTGTTTTTGGTAATAAGTGAACAGATTCAATCTGTTCACAATTCTTCTTGGCATCCTAAATGAATGAATAAATAATTGTTAAAAAATAAGAGAAAAGAGGGACAAAGAGCTGCAAGAAAGGTGAGGGAACTAGGAATGACAGTAACTGGAAGGTCCCCTATCTACACACATTAAGACAACACTCTCCTTCCTGAAGCTCACAGGGGTTCTTTTGTCTTGGGCACATTCATAACCACAGCCTCAGCCACTGGACCAAGAGTGTTGTCTCCTGAGCTTGAACCCCCCAAACCACAGGCTGATCAATTCAGCCTCCTGTCTAAAAAGTGTGGAATTGGCACAGAGAACAAACAAGTGAGTCAAATAATTGCATGGGCTTTACATAGTTAGGCAGACACTACAGAGTAAGGATGAAGGAAAACAAACTAGGTCAGGGAAAGAAAGCAGTTACAGGGCAGGAAATAGGCATGCAGAGAAGGAGGAGAGGAACATGGAAGGGTGCAGAGGGAGGAGCCACGTGCACCACGAGAGAGATAAGGGCAGAGACAAGGTCCCCAGAACCTCCATCTCAGGCCTCCTATACCCTAAATGCATGCTGCTTTATTACTTCCATACTTTGGTTTGAAACAGTGTAACCAAAAGTACATCCTAAACATAGTGTCATGGATGAAAGGGAAAGATTTTTTTTAAAGGATGTGAGTCATGATTAGGGGTAATTAAAAGGACAGTTTAAAAACGGAAGCCAGAATATTAGGACAAAGGAGAGGAGCAATCAAATAAATTGAGACACTGGATGTAAATTACTCCACTGAGAAGTTTGCTGAGCATATGAGAACCCTAGGTTCAGCTCCCAGTAAGACAACAAACAACATAACAGCAGCAACAAGAGAACTCCAGTTCTGACTGACGCACTCATTGCCATGTCAACACTGGTGGTACAAGAGTTACTTGTCCTACACAGGCACTCACAATAGCATGGCATGTATGAGACCATTTATAGACTTGATCAAGAAACCAACCTGGTCCAAAGGTGAAAGCTCACTGTCTTGCTCAGATACCATCTGCTGTGGTCTAGTTCTTGGCAGTCTAGAAACAGAGGAGGCTGAGTGGTTTCCTTTGTTGCTATTTTTCTCCAAATTATTCAGACTTTTTTTTGAGGAAAGTGGTGATATGCATTCTCCGTGAATTTTAACAAGCCGCACGTTTACTGATTTTCCATTTATTTCCACCCCATTCATTTCCTCCACAGCCATCTCTGCATCACTGTTTTTCTTAAAAGCAAGAGATGCATATCTATAGTATACAAACACAGGATCAAAAAATTCATTATTAACAACTTTACCTTAAACTTAACTTTCTAACTATTAGTAAAATATTTCTTTCACAAGAAAAATTGCTCTTAGAGAGAAAAAGGCTATTTCTAGGGATGGTGGTGCTTGCTTGTAATCCCAGCACTTTGGGTGCTGAGGCATGATTGCTGGGAGTTCAAGGCCAGCCTGGGTACACAGTGAGACCTTGCGTGGAAAAGCCATAAGTAAATAAATAAAAAGTGGTTACTGACATCTTTACTTTAGAATAAAAATATTCCGAACAATGGAAAACAAAAGAAATTAAAGATGGGAAATAAACAGTAAACATTTTAAACAATTACATAATTATTAACAATTATTAACAATTATTAAAAAACTTAATGTTTCAGTTTTCAATAGTTTTTAAATACATGTTTGGTACAGGTAACACTTCATATCTCTTGTAAGAAACTGGTAATGCACATAACACATCTATGTTCATATAGGATTGTGGTCTAGGAACAACGGGTTAACCATACTAAAAATCTTAATGGTTATATACAAACACAAACTCCAGATGGCTCAAAGTAAAAATTAAGAAAAATTTATCTGAATATCTTTAATAACCTAGAAGTGGAAAAACATACCAAAACAAGTTAGAAAACGTAATCAGAATTTCAATGATAAAACTGGGAGAAGACCCAGAGATTTAACTCAGTGGTTCTGGCACCTGCTTAGCGAGGGGAAGGGCCTGAATTAGATACCTAATAATCACATACAACAAAACCAGGTGTGGTGACACACATCCATCAGCAATCAGTACCACATACCACAATGCCGGGTGTTGGTGGCGCAAGCCTGTAATCCCAGCACTTGGGAGGCAGAGGCAGAAGGATTGCTGAATTCGAGGCTTTGCCTGGGCTACATAGGGAGCTCAGGGGCAGCCTGAACTATAAAGCAAAACCCTGTCTCAAACAAACAAACAAAGAAAGAAACAAACAAAAAAAAAACAACTAGGAGAAAGCTAGGCAAGAACTATCCTTAGTAACTCAGCAGTCTCTGGTAGAATCAACAGAAGGTTGTGTATCATCTGAAAAGCAGCTATTTTGAATGATGGGACTATGAGTAAAACTTTGTAACTTCATTGTATTTTACTACATTTTCTAAATTTCCACACAAAATATGTGACAGTTTAAGAAGAAAAAAACACAGAGCTTTTTAAAAAGGGAAATTCAACAAGGTAATATTTGAGCATTGTGAAATATATTAACATCAAACAATCAATAGGTCAAATTTAAAAAGCATATGATCTTAAGTAACTCCATTTAAGATAAACTGACACATACTTAATAAGTTTCAATCCAACTACAAATAAAATTGATAAATCCTTTTTTGTATGAAGTAAATAGCCATACTTTCAAGTGATAAAACAGTAAAGCCATTTGTATTAAATTATCACAATTTTTATTTGCTATTTTAGAATAATTTGGCAAGGTCATAAAGAGTATCAATATACATGTTGGAAGTCACTATATATAGATGACATAGCCACTTACCTAAAAATTCAAATCAGGAATAACAAAATTAAAAACTTGTGAGCACCTGCTACATGCCAGGCTTAATTTATAATGTATTTAACTTTTTTTTTTTTCTTTTTGAGACAGGGTCTCACTTTGTAGTTCAGGCTGGCCCTGAGCTCACTATGGTGCCCAGGCAAGCCGCCGCAAATTCAGCAATCCTCCTGTCTCTGCCTCCCGAGTGCTGGGATTATAGGCATGAGCCACCACGTCCAGCATTGTGGTATGCGGCATTAATTGTTGGTGGGCGTGTTTCCACGCCCAGCATTATAAGTGGTTACCGGGGATCGAACTCAGGACCTTGCGCTTGCGAGGCAGGCGCTGGAACCACTGAGCTAACCCTCCAGCCCAATGTATTTAACTTTTAAGTTTTGTGACAATGGTATAAAAACACTATTATCAGTAATAATTGACAGATGAAAAAGCTGAAGTATGGAAAGATTTATTCAAATTAATTTATTCAAATTAATTTATCAAGTTATTGATAGAACTGGGAGCTGCACCACACTCACATATTTTGGAGCTCATTTTCTTAACTAATGCACTCTGCTTCCCCTGTGAATTGCTATGTGACAAGATAAAGGGCACAAAATCAGTAACTCTCTTATATGCCACAGTGAAGTCAAAAAGTACACAGAAACAAAGCTGTGATGAAGAACAGCACCAGTGGCTGCAGCTACTGTATGTCTCCCCCCACTAGCCTGGGATCTCTGGTGAGGAGGCCTTGGCTTTGTCACCCCTGCAGCTGACGCCTGCTAGGGGAACTCTGGTGCACAGCAGACATACAGCAATGCACTTAGTGAATCTGAGAAACACACCTGTAGTTAGTAGAAGAGCCACAAATTGAGATTTCAGAAACTTGGTATTTCTGGAAGTAAGACCTCAGATCAGCCTACAACAGAAATAAAAAACTGTGAAGGTAGAAGAAATAATCATGATATAAATAATTAGTGCATTTGAAAATGAAGAGCCACCAAGAAATCCTGGCCTACCTCAGATACTGAAGGGCAAAGACCACCAACATGTATCAAAAAACCTTTATCACTTTGTGAGGGTTCAACATTCTTCACTTCTCCTTATAGAACAGCATAAAAAAGAAGTGATTTACTCTATTGTTATTTTTTAAAAAACTGATTTTATTGCCACATTTTATATACACATAATAATCACTCAACACTGAGAATTTGTACTAGTATGACACAACTTCTCTTTTTTCCATTCCCTTACCCACCCTATATCCTCTCACCCCCTATATACATTAGCTTTGTTTCCTTTTTTTACCATCACATTTTTCTCTCCCCTTGTTATCACCCCTACCCCCTTTTCTTTTTGAATATTTTCTATTTCACAATATCTATCATACATTCTAGAACTCATTTATATCCTCAGTTTCTCATACCAGAGAAAAGATATGGATGGTATCTACACATCTGTGACTTACTTATTTCACTTATTAGTATGTCCTCAAGGTATGTCCATTTGAGTATAAAAGACTCAAACTTATTATTCTTTATGGCTGAATATTATTCCATTTTATAGAAAAACCATATCTTCTTTATCTAGTCTCCAGCTCATGGGCATTTGGGTTGTTTCCAAGATTTAGCTATCACAAACTGAACTGCTATAAGCACGACCCTTCAGAGGTCCAGTGGTACAATCAGTTATGCGTGGTACTTATACTTTTTTTTTTTTTGAGACAGGGTCTCACTTTGTAGTCCAGGCTGGCTCCCGGCTATTCTGTTATTTTTAAGAAAAACTATGAATTTTCAGTATTTCATGATTTTTTTTCTCAATTGCAAAATTTATTTATCAACAAATATCAGAAACAGACTAAAGGCAATAGCCTGGATTATGATTTTAAGGTTTTTGGGAAATAAGAATATCACTTAAAAATAAAGAGAGTGGGGGCCGGAGATTTAGCTCATTGGTTCTGGTGCCTGCCTTGCAAGCGCAATGGTCCTGAGTTTGATCCTGGTTACCACATACAATGCTGGGCATGGTGACTCACACCCACCAGCAATCAATACCATAAACCACAGTCCTGGGCATGGTGGCTCACGCCTGTAATCCTAGCACTCGGGAGGCAGAGACAGGAGGATTGCTGAGTTCGAGGCTTGCCTAGGCTCCATAGTGAGCTCAGAGCCAGCCTGAACTACAAAGCAAGACCCTGTCTCAAAAAAAAATTTAAAAAAAATAAATAAAAAATAAAGAGTGGATTAGTCGATACCAAGACTCCTGGACATAAAAATTTATCATTTGCTGGTGGTTAGAAAGTTCTCTTTTCACACATTGCTCTGCTAAGAAAAGAGCATATCAAAAAAGAACTGGGGAATTTTAGCTCAGTGGTTCTGGCACCTGCCTTGTGAGCACAAGGTCCCCAGTTCCATGAAAGCAAAACCTTCGCATCTAATAAAAGTAAATAGATGGGGCCAGAGATTTAGCTCAGTGGTTCTGGTGCCTGCCTGGCAAGCGCAAGGTCCCTAGTTCGATCCCGGTAACTACATACAATACTGGGCGTGGTGACTCACACCCACTGGCAATCAGTACCACATACCACAGAGGGGCGTGGTGGCTCAGGCCTGTAATCCCAACACTCCAGAGGCAGAGACAGGAGGATTGCTGAGTTTGAGGCTTGCCTGGGCTACACAGTGAGCTCAGGGCAAGCCTGAAATACAAAGTGAGACCTTGTCTCAAAAAAAAAAAAAAAGTCAACAGATGTATGTAGTTCTGTGATAGAGTAAAGGCACACAGAAAGAAAAGGAGGTGACAAGTAGCAGCATGATTTTGTAAATCACAATTTATAGATATTTTTTGTTTAGTAACAATACTCAAAATTTTTAGACTACATTTTCATGGTCTCTGTTGTGAAAACAATCTGGTCTAAAATCAAAATAAAGACTCACTGAATTAAGATTGAAATTACTATTAGGGCAGGGGCGACAAATATTTGCTGAATGAATTCTTAGAGTAGGATTTGTTTCATAATTTTTCAAGTTTACATATTGGGAGATTTGTAGATATTTTTCATTGAATAATAGAAGAAAAAGGAGAAAGAGGAGAAAGAAGGAGAAAGAGGAGAAGAAGAAGGAGGAGGGAAGGAGGAGTAATAGGAGCAGTGAAGCTCTTATGGCATGATTCTCATGCTCCCGGCAATAAGCCAACTGCTTCATTGACATCATCTCATGTTATCTGTCACAGCTGCTTCACCAAGTGGTTACTCTTATTTCCACTTTACAGATGTGGATACTGAGGCCTGAAGAATTTCGGTCAGAAATCTAGTAAGCAGTAGTACTAGAGTCAGGCAGAATCTATCTCAAGGTGAAAGGATACCTAATCTTTAATATCTTACTTCATTTAATTTGTTGATCTGTTTGGATATTAATGTGTCCTAAAGAAAACAATGAAACTATCTTTATAATTTAGAATTTACATTGGAGTAAGGTGGGAGTAGAATTATAGCAAGAAGGGTGGAAGACATACATTCTAACCATTTCCTTCTTGTCCACCAATCCAGTAAAAATGTCTCCTGAAGGTCCTGTGAGCTGAGCACTGGTCGTGGCAGTGCTTCCTCATCTGGAGGAGCCAATGCTGACATAAGAACATGGGGAGGCAGCCCGTACAGCAACTATGCAAAATACAGAGCATGTGTGAAGGGATGGCAGAGAAAAACAATCCAAGAAGAGAAAAAATGGTTCCACTAAAACTAAACAATAATTATTTTGTGTATGTGTACTAAACATACATACATGGAAAGATGCATAGAAGAATGGTCACTCTGATTAGTTATTACTGGCTGGAGAAGCCAAGTAACTTTTATTATATTTTATATTTTAAAATCTTTATGACCATTTTTTTCTATAAGCAGGGAAAAAATCAATAAATCTGCTGCTATCATTAAAATTATCTGCAGAACTAGATAGGTAAGTAAAGTAGCATAGGGCGTGGGGACTCACTGGCCACCAGCAATCAATACCATATACCACAGTGCTGGGCGTGGTGGCTCACACCTGTAATCCCAGCACTCAGGAGGCAGAGACAGGAAGATTGCTGAGTTCAAGGCTTGCCTGGGCTACATAGTGACCTCAGGGCCAGCCTGAACTACAAAGCGAGACCCTGTCTCAAAAGGAAAAAAAAAAAAAAGAAAGAAAGGTAGCATAAATATCATTAAGAGTGGCAGTAGGAAAGTTTTAAAAGGAAATGACGGGAAAGGGGTATTGTGGTGCACACCTGTAATCCCAGGAAGGAATGAAGCTGAGAGGCTGAGGAAAGGAAGAACACAAATTCAAACACAGATCCGAGTCACTCAGTCATATCTTGTCTCAAAAAAAACAAAAAAGTACTGGGAAATGTAGTTTAATGGGAAAGCTCCAGTTCAAATAGCCACAGAAAAAGAGCATAATTATAGATACAAGGTGAATTAGACTATCTGAAGGTGAAAACATTCCTTAAATAAGATGAAATCATTGAAGTAAAGAAAAGCAAATAGTTCTCATTGCTAACACAAACTTGACAGATTAGTACAAGTTTATTTCCTGATGGAAACTGAGAGGCTGATTTGGCTTCTATGTACCTGTCCCTGGTAAATGGCCAACAGAAAAGGGTGCCCTGAAGGAAACAGAGGTGACTTGGGTAGAAAAGAAAGAATGCCAGGGACTACCTAATAACTAAATCCTGGACCTAAGCTTTAAGCAGTTTTTTGAAAAAGAAATAAACATTTAATACTTTTTTTTTGTGATACCGGGGATCAAACTTGGGCCCATAGTGTGTCCAAGGTTGGTGCAGTACCACTTAAGCTAAATCCCCAGCTCTAAACATTTAATACTGATTTGCTCTTTAAAACACTGACCTCTAACCAGCCAATTTTCTCAATTTTTTTGTATGCATAAAGAAAATCCACAGACAGGAACAAAATATAACCCAGTCTCCTAGAACAACACAGAAACAGGCAAACACTATTTTCAAATAGTCTGGATTAGAATTTCTCAGTAAATTCTTAAGAACCAACCTGCTATAAACTTTGAATTCCATTTGTCACTATCTATTTGATTTTCTTGTATTCCTGAGGAGTCAACTCCTGTCATGCTCTCTTTTGCATCAAACCAGTCTTCACTGATTTCATGGCCATTTCCACCCTCTAAGATATTGAACACAATGAGCTGAGTTATTGTGATGTTTAGCCCTCTGAAAACTTATCAGTGTATTACCCTTCTATAACATAACAGTGACTATTTTTAAAGAAATGAAGCAGAGGCTCAGGTCTTTACTTAGTTAAAATTAATTTTTTTTTCAGAATGGTAATCTTTACCAGAAAAAAACTGATGAACATTATGAACATTTTAAACTTTGTTTTCTAGTAACTACACAGATCAAACATTTGTATACTAACCTTTATCATGAAGTTTTAGTTGACTAAAGTCTACATTTATATCACCGTTTTTAAAAACTTCTTTCTCTGGTGATGTATCTTGTTTAGGATAACTATTGCCAGATAATAAAGATATCTGAGAATTAAGATAACAAGAGTAAGTAAGGACTGAGAATTACTGCTCTATGACACAACAGGAACTCTTCCCTGGCATTATTTAGCTTTCTCAGTGAGGGTTCTAAGAGCAAAATCATTATCAACCTGATTTTGCTGGCTCACGCCAAGAGTTAATGCAAATTAGGATTTGAATCCAGTCTCATAGTGACGATGTGGTGACATGATTATTACTTAGGAATGTATGGCATTACACACACCAAGTATTTTGAGATAATTTTTGGAAGTATGTAAAGAATTATTTACCACCTTAGGATGCTATGTATTTAATTTAGTGTGTATACTTACGTGTTTTTTTATTTATGGGAACTAAAATTTCTTTCTGATAGTAAGTTGTTCTTTATGTTTTATTTATTTAAAAAGGAGAATAATTTAAAGAAAAATAGAAAATAACTAATATTATAAGTAATATATGGCTATGGTAAATTGTGATAATACATGAATAGCTGAATTTAGAAACACTATATATTATAATGGCTTTCACAAATGACCAGTTGATTTAATAACAGATAGGAAAATAAAACTCAAACTTAAAATAGATTATTACTTTATAGTCAAAACTAAGATTAGAAAAATTGTCTTTGTATCATAACTTATTAAAAAATTTTTGTAAGCCGGGCATGGTGGCTCACGCCTGTAATCCCAGCACTCAGGAGGCAGAGATAGGAGGATTGCTGAGTTCAAGGTTTGCCTGGGCTACATAGTGAGCTCAGGGCCAGCCTGAACTACAAAGCAAGACCCTGTCTCAAAAAAAAAAATTTCTTTTGTAATGCTGTGGGTGAAATTTAGGACCTTGTATATTCTAGGCAAGCACTCTATTGCTGAGCTATATCGCAGCACCTACATCTTTTAAATTAGTGCATGTATATTTGAGTTACATAATTACATTCATGGTGGGAAGTTGGTACATGCACATAACAAACCTTACTTCTTTTTACATCTCCTTTTTCTCCTCCCTTCCTCTGTTGATCTTCCCATTTCCCCATTTCCTATTATCTTTCATTTAGCCCCTTAACTTATTTACACATTGGATTTCTCATATAAGAGAAACCATGATGAGACATTTAATCTTGTATCTGATTTATTCCATTTAATATTATGGCTTTCAAGGTGCATCCATTTTCCTATAAGTGTCTCAAATTTGTTCTTATGATATGGTACTCCATTGTGTATAAATCTACATTTTATTTATTTATCTGTTGATGAACATATAGGCAGTCTCTAAGATTTAAATAGTGAACTGTGATGCTATAAAACATTGGGATGAATGTAACACTGTGGGGTGACATTTTTAACTCTTTTGGGAGGATTCCTAGAAGGCGAATACCTAAGTTGGATAGAATTTCTAGTTTAAGTTTTTTTGAGGAATCTTCATACTGATTTCCATAGTGATTATATTAATTTATATCTCTACCAACAATGTAGAACGGTTCCTGTTTCGCTGTAGCTTCACTAGCATTTGTCATTACTTTCTGGAGTAAGCCAAAATCTATGGCCAGAGATGTTGAATATGTTTTCATGTATTTATTGGTCATTTATACACTTCTTTTGAGAAGTGTCTATACATTTCAATTTTTTTCACTGCGTCTTTTACTTTTTGGGTCTAAGTTTTTGAGTTGTTAAAATATTTTGGGTTGGGCCAGAGGGTTAGCTCAGTGGTTCCGGCGCCTGCCTTGCAAGCCCAAGGACCTGAGTTCGATCCCTGGTAACCACATATAATGCTGGGCGTGGAGACATGCCCACCAGCAATCAACACCGCACACCACAATGCCGGACGTGGTGGCTCACGCCTGTAATCCCAGCACTCAGGAGGTAGAGACAGGAGGATTGCTGAGTTCGCGGTGGCTTACCTGGGCACCATAGTGAGCTCAGAGCCAGCCTGAACTACAAAGCGAGACCCTGTCTCCAAAAAGCAAAAAAAAAAAAAAAAAAAAAAAAAATTGGGTTAATACCGGGTGTGGCAGCTCACACCTGTCCCAGCACTTGGGAGGCAGAGGCAGAAGGATTGTTGAGTTTGAAGCTTGCCTGGGCTATAGTGAGCTCAGGGTCAGCCTGACCTACAAAGCAAGACCCTGTCTAAAAAAAAAAAAATTGGATATTAGTTCTCTGAGAAATAACTGCTTAACAGTTTTCTTCCTATACTTTATGTTGTCTCTTTACACATTTCATTTGTTGTGTAGCTTTTAATTGGATGTGACCCTGTGTTGAGTCTTCACGTTAATGCAACTAGGGCTTTATTCAGTCTTTGTTGATGAGTACTTCTTCAAGACTTATTTTATCTTCTAGCAGATGACATGTTTCTATTTTAGATTTAGATTTTTTAACCCACCTTGATTTTAGCATAGGACATGTTGAGAGATGTGGATCTAGATGCAGTCTTCTGCATGTGGATAGCCAGTTTCTGAGCATCATTTGTTAACAAGGCTATTCTTTCACTGTATGTCTTGACTTCTCTGTCAAAGATCAGATAGCCGAATGTCTGGGTTGTTTCAGAATGTTCTACTCTGCTTTTTTTAATCCACATGTCTGTATTTATTTGGCATTGTTACTACTGCAGATTTGTAATATAACTTAAAGGTGTGGATTGTGATGCCCCCTGCTTTGCTCTTGCCCAGGATTTCATGTGCTATTCTGGGTCTCTTCTGGTTCCATGTGAATTTTAGGATAAATTTCTCTAGTTCTGTAAAGAATGCTCTTGGCACTTTGATTGAGATTATACTATATCTCTGTAACAGTTCTGGATGTGTGGCAATTTGACTATATTGATTCTGCTTATTTAGGAACAGGGTATATCATTTTATGATATTGCACTTTTTTGATCCCCTTTTTCTGAGTACTACAGTTTTTGCTACAGATGTCTTTCACTTCCTTGGTTAAGTACTTATTTTTTTGAAGCTATTTCGAATGGTATTGTTTTCCTAATTTGTCTTCAGGTTCATTTTTAGGGTATGGGAATGCTATTGATTACTATGTTATTTTTTATACTGCTACCTTTAATTTATCTATTAGTTCTAGAACTCTTTTGGGGCTTCTAAGTAAAAGACCATGTTATCTGTGGATAAGGATAGTTTGACTGCTTCGTTTCTTTTATGTATTGTTATTTCTTTCTCTTGCCTAATTACTATGGCTAACCTTTTGAGTACTGTATTGAAAAAAGTGGTGATAGTGGGCATCCTTGTCTTTTTCCTGATTTTAGAGAAGTTTTCAATTTTTACCCATTGAATATGATGTGGGCAGTAAGTTTATCATAAATGGCTTTTATCAGATTGTATTAAACTCCTGCACCTACTATGCAGGGTTGGCATCATGATGAGATACTGGATTTTGTCAAAGATCTTTTTTTTTTTTTTTTTGAGACAGGGTCTTGCTTTGTAGTTTAGGCTGGCCCTGAGCTCACTATGGAGCCCAGGCAAGCCTCAAACTCAGCAGTCCTCCTGTCTCTGCCTCCCGAGTGCTGGGATTACAGGTGTGAGCCACCACGCCCAGCACTGTGGTATGTGGTATTGATTGCTGGTTGGCGTGTCACCACGCCCAGTATTGTATGTGGTTACTGGGATCAAACTCGGGACCTCGCGCTTGCAAGGAAGGCGCTGGAACCACTGAGCTAAATGTCCGGCCCCAGATCTTTTCTGTCTTAATAAAAATGACCGTGTGATTTTTGTCATTGGTTACATTTATGTAACGTATTCCATTTACTGATGTACATGTGTTCATTGATCCTTGTATCCTTGGGATGAATACTACTTGGTCATGATATATGATTTTCTTAATGACTTGTAGCAGTTTGTTTGCCAGTATCTCATTAAAGAGACTGTTCTATAATTTCTTTTCTTTTCTTTTTTTTGGAGACAAGGTCTTGCTTTGTAGTTTAGGCTGGCTCTGAGCTCACTATGTAGCCCGGGCAAGCCTCGAACTCAGCAATCCTCCTGTCTCTGCCTCCCGAGTGCTGGGATTACAGGCGTGAGCCACCACACCCGGCTATAATTTCTTTTTTTAGTTGAAGCCTTGTCTCATTTTGGACTCAGGGTAACATGAATTTGGCAGCACTTCTTCCCTTTCATTAGAAAGTTTGAGAAATAATGGTGTTAGATTTCCCTTGCAGTACTTGTAGAATTCAAAGGTGGATCTATCAGGTCCTGGGCTTTTCTTTTCTTTTTCCCCCTGGGCTTTTCTTAGTTGACTGGTTTTTATTACTACCTCAGTTTCATTGCCTATTATGAAAGGATTATTTAGAATTTTATATCTTTTTTCTAATTCATTTGTATCTAGCAATCTATCAATTTCTGATTTATTTGATTCAATTTGAGTGATTTTCAAAGTAGTTACTAATAATCTAATTGCAATGTTATTAGTTGTGATTTTGCCTTTTTTGTTTCTAATTCTATTAATAGAGGTCTTGTGTTTGCTTTTTTTAAAACTGAATTCTTTTTTTTTTCTTTTTTTGTGGTACTGGGGAAAAATTGAATTTTTTATTGGTGCATTTTATATACACATCATGATCACACAACACTGGGAACCGTATCAGTGTATGACGTGAGTTAACTCTCATTTTTACCCATTGGTCTTTTGTTTTTTGTTTGCTTGTTTTTTTGAGACAAAGTCTCACTTTGTAGATCAGGCTGGCCCTGAGCACACTATGTAGCCCAGATAAGCCTCAAACTCAGCAATCCTCCTGCCTCTGCCTCCCAAGTGCTAGACTATAGGTGTGAGCCACCACACCCAGTATTTCTGTATGTGGTTACTAGGGTTCAGATCAGGGACCATGTGCTTGCTAGGCAGGTGCTGGAACCACTGAGCTAAATCTCTGGTCCTTGTCTTTTGTTTTTAGTAAGATTTGCCAAGTTTCCCTACTGTTTATCCTTTCAAAGAACAAGACCTTTGATTCACTGGTTCTATTTTTTGGCCTCAATTTTGTAATCTCTGTTCTGATTTTTATAATTGCTTTAGTAGTATTAGTTTGGGAATTGGACTGCCCTTGTTTCTCTAGGACCTTGAGGTGCATCATTAGGTTAGAGTCACTTTTCTCTTTTCTAATGTGGGCATTCACAGCTATACACTTCCCTCCTAGGAATCCTTTGTGTCCTATAGGTTCTAGCATGCTATACTGTCATTACTTTTGCCTCTAGGAATTGTCTAACTTCTTGATTTCTTCTGTGAGCCATTGGATTATTCATGAGTGAGTGCACTATTTAATTTCTATATGTCTGCAAAATTTTTGTGGTTTGTTTTGCTATCAATTTCTAGTTTTATTTGACTATGATCTGGTAACATGCAGGAAATGCTTTCAAATCTTTTGTTTTGTGCTGAGACAGGGCCTCGTTACATAGCTCAGGCTGGTTTTGAGCTATATAGCTCAGGATGGCCTTGAACTCAACGTGAGCCTCCTGCCTCAGCCTTCTGAGTGCTGGATTAGAAGCATGTATCACCACTTGGTTTCAATTCTATATATTTAAGTATGTTTTATGGGCAAATATGTACCTTTATCATGGAAAGACTATTTCTCTTATCAATTCTGAAAGAGAGTTTTGTATGATAGATCAGTCTAGGTTGGAAGTTGGTTTCTTTTTTTTTTGCTTTTTGGAGACAGGGTCTCGCTTTGTAGTTCAGGCTGGCCCTGAGCTCACTATGGTGCCCAGGCAAGCCGCCGCAAACTCAGCAATCCTCCTGTCTCTGCCTCCCGAGTGCTGGGATGACAGGTGTGAGCCACCACGTCCGGCATTGTGGTATGCGGTGTTGACTGTTGGTGGGCGTGTCTCCACGCCTAGCATTCTATGTGGTCACTGGGGATCGAACTCAGGACCTTGCGTTTGCGAGGCAGGCGCCGGAACCACTGAGCTAACCCTCCGGCCCAGAAGTTGGTTTCTTTTAGGGTTTAAAATAGTTCAACATCTCTATGTCTTTAAGGTTTATGTTCATAGGTTCGCTGTTTTGTTTTGTTTTTGCTAATTCTAGAAATTTATTTGGAGATTTTTTTGTGTGGTTTTGGTGTACACAATCATTTCATTGTGAAGAATGATTTTATTTATTTATTTATCTTCCAATCATTATCCTGCCTTGTCCTGTTGAGATGTCTGTAATTCAACAGAAGGTTCGCTGTTATTCTAATGGGTTTACCCTAGTAAGTGATTTGTTTCTTTTTTTCTAACCACTTAAAATTCTGTCCTTGAGTTGGACTCCTGGGATGTTGACTCTGATGTGTCATGGAGTTCTTTTCTGATTGTGACATTTGCCAAGACCTATGTCTTATACTTTTTAAAATAATTTGTTTTCTTTGAATAAGCAGGTTATACTACTGCTGCCATTACAATAAAAAGAAACGCATCCAAAATACCATTACATGATCAAGTTGTGTAAACCATGTAAGAAATTTGAGTACATAGAAATCTAGTTTTAAGTCTGTTAAGTCTTTGTAAACACTAAGATTTACTTTACAGTTTATTTTTTCTACTGCTGGGAGACAAACCCAGGGCCTCAGTTGTGCTATACAAGCACTTTAACACTGATCTATACCTTCCGACACTGATACTTATTTTTTCTAAAAAAAAGTATTTAACAACAGAATAATTTGCTAAAGCAACTTAGTTTGAATCATTTCTCTCAGTAAAAAGGAATGCATCTTAACTAAATCTTTACTTTTGGTTTTGGAACTCATTTAAGGGTTTAAAGATTACTCTACGGATGGGCAATGTGGTAAACACCTATAATTCCAGCACTTTGGGGGTACTGCAATTTTATACCAGCCCTAAGCAATTTAGGAATTTAGCAAGATCCTGTTCTAAATTTAAAATAAAACTGGGCTGGGGTCCTAGGTTCATTCCCTAGTACTACCCTGCAAAATCAATCAATCAATAAATAAATAAAATGGATTAGGAATTGAGAGTGTAGCTCAGTTGTGGAGTGCTTGCTCAGTATGTATAAGGTACTGGGTTTGATCCCCAGAAATAAAAGACATAAACAAAATTATTCAAATAATGAAAGATCAGCATTAAAACCAAAGTCAGAAAAATAGAAACAAACTTTAGCTTTTTCATGGCATGGCCTCTACATGTAACAATGGAATATAACTTATATTGTTATAGTCTCACAATTTCAAGTGTTCTTACATCAATTAAACCATCTTTTTGTCATCTGAAAATTTCCTAAACCAAGAGATATGAAGAAAATCTGAGACATTTAATAAATATATAAGTTAAAACTGCCTTGTTCAAAAGTAAGATACTTTTTTTTTTTTTGAGACAGGGTCTCACACTTTGTAGTTCAGGCTGGCACTGAGCTCACTATGTAGCCCAGGCAAGCCTCGAACTCAGCAATCCTCCTGCCTCTGCCTCCCGAGTGCTGGGATTACAGGCGTGAGCCACCACGCCTGGCACTGTGGTATGTGGTATCGATTGTTGGTGGGCGTGAGTCTCCATGCCCAGCATTATATGTGGTTACC
>PVIC010032053.1:0-20942 GCA_004025085.1 Thryonomys swinderianus
TTGTTTTTGTTTTTTTGAGACAGGGTCTCACTTTGTAGCTCAGGTTGGCCCTGAGCTCACTATGTAGCCCAGGCAAGCCTTAAACTCAGCAATCCTCTTGCCTCTGCCTCCCAGAGTGCTGGGATTACAGGCGTGACCCACCACACCCAGCACTGTGGTATGTGGTATTGATTGCTGGTGGGTGTGAGTCACCACGCCCTGCATTGTATGTGGTTACCGGGATCAAACTCAGGAACTTTGCGCTTGCAAGGCAGGCACCGGAACCACTGAGCTAAATCTCCGGCCCTGTTAGGGGAGTTTTTAAATGTGTATCAAGTAGTCAGGGTCCACTGTCCCTTCCTTTCCTCTAGCGAAAGCAGAGGCGACAACCATGTGTCAGGAAAGGCTGGGTCCTCAAATGGCTGTACACCTTTGGCCTTTTGGAGTGTTTGTGCCTGCACCCACCCATGCTGAGAGCAAGCAGCCAGTGCAGGGACCCTGGCCTTGGCCTGCCCAGCTCCAACACATTGTGAGTTCCAGGTACTATTTTTTTTTGGTAGCACTGGGAACTGAACTCAGAGCCTTCCGCTAAACTAGATCCCCAGCCCTTTTTATTATTACTAATTCCACTAGAAGATGGTACTTGGCCAGGATCCAGCCCATAAAGGAGCTGCAGAGGAAATCTAAACACAGACCTTCGGGCCCTCTGCATCTGAGGCCTGGCCTTTACTGCACCCCTGGCTCCTGGCCATGAAGGCCACATAAGGTCCCCCTGGGAAAGGCTCTCCAAGTGAATGTGCACCTGCCAGAGGAACTTGCTGAGCCACACACCTGCCAGCCAGGCTCCCAAGTGCACTCAGCTACACCTCAACTTGGCCCTGAGCTCTTAGCCGAGAACTGTGGGCAAACCTTGGCCTGGCATTAAAGCCATCATTTGGTCCCTGTGCACACCATTCAAACTCTCAAGGTCTAGGACTAAACTATCCAACTACCTCCACCAGGAGCTCTACCTGTCCATGTGACCAGCTCCAGCTCTTGCACAAGTAATGGACAGCCCCAGGCAAAAGCTGCCCTTGGGCCGAGGATTTAGCTCAGTGGTTCTGGCATCTGCCTGGCAAGCCCAGGGTCCTGAGTTCAATCCCCAGTACCACATACCACAGTGCCAGGCATGGTGACTCACACCTCTCATTCTAGCACTCAGGAGGCAGAGGCAGGAGGACTGCTAAGTTCGGGGCCTGGGTAGGCTACATAGTGAGCTCCTGACCAGGCCGAATGACAAAGCGAGACCCTGTCTCAAAAAACTAAACTTTAAAAAGACTGGGGAGGGAACAGAGGAACAGAGGCAGATGGGCAGGGACGGGCAAGTCCAAACTATGTTTATTGGGAGCTGGGTGCAGGGCTGGGGCTGGGGCTACGTGTCGCAGTCCTCAGGGACGGCAGCAGTGATGATGAGTGATGGCTCCAGGGCACTGGGGCTGGCAAAGCTCTCCTCGGCACAGAGTCTCTGGCTGGGGAGCTGGGAGGCCAGGCTGCCCTGGGCCAGGGACTCCACAATGACCTCAGCCGAGCCCACCTCCAGCTCCACAGGTGGCTGCAGTGCCACCACCACCATCTTCTCGTCCTCAATGACCAGGTTGCGGAGCTTCCGCTGCCGTGGGTTGTAGTTCTCCACGCGATCGTGGATCTCCATGTGCCTCCGCAGGTGGGCCTGGGTGAGAGCCCAGGTCAGGGTGCAGGGAGAGCCCGGTCAGGGTGCAAATGGACCTGGGGCGGGGGGGCGCCTACCTGCCGTGTGAATTTGTAGCCACACTCAGTGCACTCAAACTTCCTCACCCCCTTGTGCCGCCTGACATGCACTCGTAGCTGTTCCACAGCTGCAGGAGGGACAAGACTGCCAGCGTCAGGATAGACAGGAACATGCCAGGGGCCCACAGAGGACCACAGGCCAGGGGGGCAGAAGCAGATGGCAGGAGGCCTTTGGCAGGTGGTTCCCCTGTTCCCTACTCCTGGCAGGGCCCTGCCAGGCTCTCCAGTGGCACCCCACGGAGCCCACCCCACAGAAGATGGAAGTTCTGCTACTCAGCAGCATCAGGGGTCCCCGGTGCAGACCCCAAACTCAGGCCAGGTGCATGGGAGACAAAGGCCCCACCTCCACACCTGCCTGGCTCTGCATACCTTTGAAGGTCTTGCCACAGATCTGGCAGAAGTGGGGCCGGCCCTCCTGGTGCCGGCTGGCCACGTGCCTCAGGAGGGGTCCCTTCTCCGTGAAGCGCTGCTCACAGAACTCACAGCTGAAGGGCCTCTCACCCGTGTGGGTGCGGTTGTGCTTGTCCAGGCTGGCTGTGGGGACAGGGTGGGGGCTCAGTCGCCAGCCCTGGCCCCAATGCTGGGGCAGGGAAGGCCACCAGCCTCACCTTGGGTGCGAAAGGTCTTGCCGCAGAGGTGGCACTGGAAGGGCTTCTCGCCTGTGTGTGTGCGCAGGTGCATGTTGAGGTTGGCCTTCTGGGTGAAGGCATGGCTGCAGAACTCACAGACATACGGCCGCTCATTCCTGTTTGGGGGGGGACATGTGGCAAGGGCCATCACAGGGCAGCAGCCCTTGCACTCTGCTGTAGCAGGAGCCACACAGAGTAGGAGGGCCAGTGCAGTGCCAGGAAGGAGGCAACCTCTCCACTCTGGAGCAGGGCACCACGGCAAGCCAGAACGCAGCCCTCCTCAGGAGGCAGAATTATGTTTTCCAGGCTCCATGACCCACAAGCCCTTGAGAAAGCACACCATCCCACAATGTAGGCAGGTGCCACCCTCTAGGCCCAGCTATGAACAGACAGGCAGCCCCTCTGCACCTGTGCTTGGCCTTGATGTGCATCTGCAGCCCATTGCGGCTTGAGGCCCGGTGCCCACACTCCTCGCACACAAACAGCTTCTCCCCGCGGTGTTTGAAGGCCTCATGCAGCTGCAGCTCAGTCCGGGACAGGAAGCACTTGGCGCAGGTTGGACACTGCAGGGCGGCAGGACAAGCAGAGGGACTAGGCCAGGTGAGGACAGGGCAAGTCTGCCTATAGGCCACAAGGGCACAAACTACAAAGGCTTTGTCCACCCTAAGCCATCTCCCTCCCGCCAGCCCCAGCACCATCGACACTTACTGCATGGGGCTTGGGGGCTCCATGCAGCTTAATCATGTGGCTCTGCAAGTCCTTCTTCTGCATGAACTGCTGGGAGCAGGAGGAACACTGCAAAACAGCCCAATGTCACCAGTAGTCACTGACACTCTGGCCATGTGCAGAGCAGACTGTGATGGCAGGGCCAGCCCAAAACCCGGATGGCTGAGGGGTGTGAGCCTGCTCTCCAAGGACACAAGACAGGCCCAAGAGATGCCCTGGAGGTGAGGTGCTGGCCAGTGGACCACAAGCCTGACCTTGTAGGGCATCTCCCCTGTGTGCGACACCATGTGCACTCGCAGCTCCATCCTCCGGCGGAAGGTCTCCTGGCACACGGAGCATGTGAACACCTGGCAGTGTGAGGGGCAAGCAGGGCCAGCATCAGTGGGGGCTTCTGCCTGCGGCGGCAGCCTCTACTGGGGTTTCCACTTGCTGCTGGGAAGTCTGCCTGGGGTGGGGGGCACTAGGGTAGGAGAGGGTGACATGTAACCTGCCTGTCCTGACCGGCACTAAGCACTGCACGTAACCACACGCCAGGCCCTTCTCGGGCCCTGAGTCCCCACAGTCCTTGGCCCCAGCTGCCACCAACAAGATCTGGGAAGACAACAGGGTTGAGCCAGACCCCACCCACATGGGACAGCAGCGGGGCAGCGAGGTGTCCAGAAGGATCTCCCCAGCAGCCTTTCATGCCCCTGCTCCACTGCCCACAGTGGGCTATGCAATGCCTTCCACAGCGTCCCTCCAGGCTTATCCCTTCTGCCCTCAGGACCTGCGTCCTGTACCAACGCACAGACATATAAGGACCTTGCTGCTCTTTCTTGTTTTTTTTGTTTATTTTGTTTTGTTTGAGACAAGGTCTCGCTTTGTAGTTCAGACTGGCCATGAGCTCCCTGTAGCTCAGGTAAACCTCAAACTTGGCAATCCTCCTGCCTCTGCCTCCTGAGTGCTGGGATTACAGGCTTGAGCCACCATGTCTGCCACTGTGTTATGTGGTACTGATTGCTGGTGGGCATGAGTTACCATACCCGTATTGTTGTATGTGGTTACTGGGGATTAAACCAGGGACCTTGTACTTGCTAGGCAGACACCAGAACCACGGAGCTAAATCTCTGGCCCTCTTTATTTTTTGGGCTCTACCAGGGATCAAATTCTGGACTTTGTGCTTGTGAGGCAGGCACCAGAACTGCCAAGCTGAATCCTCAGCCCGCACTGGTCTTTCTTTACAGTCCCCATCACACATGTCTCCTGAGTACTCTTTCCGGATGGCAAAAAGACATAGATCTGTGCCCCATCCACATCCACAAGTACCTGGGCCAGCTCCCAAGTACCTGTTCCGAGCGGTTCATGCAATTCCGGGCTTCATGCTCCAGCAGGTTCTCCTTCCGGAAGTAAGACTTTCCACACTTGGGACACTCAAAGGGTTTCTCCCCGGTGTGCTTCCTGTAGGAGAAGCCACAGGGGTGTGGAAGCTGAGTTTCCAGGCTTTCCTCATCCCAGGGCCCTGTGGCCCTTGAGGGGCTCAAAAAGACTCCCACTGGGTACACAAGGAGACCCAGAAGTCCTCTCCAGCATGGACCTCCAACAAGACAGCAACGTGCCAGCAGGCACAGCATGGACCCAAAGTCAGCCTCTGCAGGGACCACCTCACCACTGACTTGCAGAGGCTGACAAGGGACACAGGGCTGGCACATCTCTCTGAAGGAAGAAGCGACCCCTGGGTTGTGATCACCTGGAGAAATGGCCTTCCCAGACCCAGAGCCACACCACCTGAGGCCACCACCACCACTGGGTCCAGCAACAACAGTGCCTAGGTCCACAGGAGCCACTGCCTGTCCTCTTAGCGCCACAGCAGCACCAGGAAACCCTTTAGAAATACATCAGCTATGTCAGTCCAGCTCTCAACCTTCTAGTGGTTCCTGTTTATGTGACAACAGGCCCTGAAGGGCCTTGAGGGTGAGGGGCCGAAGGAGCTGGGGTGCTCTGAGGCTTCCCGCTGGCCCCTTGCTCCTAGCCCAAGCCTTTTGCACTGGCTCTGATCTCGCTGCACCCATTTCCCATGTGGATGGGTGGAGTCCCACCCTTTCTGTAAATCCTGCTCAAACCTCTTCCCCAGGTCAGCCTCCAGACTATGGTTATTCAAGGGACAACCTGACCCACGTGAACCCCAGCCCCAGGCACCTGCTTTATTCTCTGCAGGGCACTTGCTCTTGCACACACTGCCAGTGGATTTGCTATGATTTGATGTTTTGATCTGTCATTCTGTCAGAAAGTAAGCTTCACAGGGATCTCTGCTTTGCTGACCTGTCTGGATTTCCCATGGAAATCCAGGATTCCCCATGGATTTCACATGGATTTCCCCAAGTCTGTCAGCCATGGGGTGCATGCTGAGTGAATGAACTAAATGAACACTAACCTCAGAGCCCCTGCGCCCCACTGGGAAAACATGCAACCTGCCAGAGGCCAGGCACTTACTTCTTCATCCTTTGTCACATCAACCATCTCTGTCCCCCATTACAATGGCCCCACCAGCCAACACTCCCCTCTTAGTTCTCCAGGCCATCTGCCATCACTGCGGGAAGCAGGGATGGATGGAAACAGTGCCCTGGGCCAAGTGCCTGGAGAGCGTGGGCAGGACTCAGACAGCCCCAGGATTCCCCCACAGGCAAAATCAAGACTCCACAAAGGTCAGCTGCTGCCAGGACAAGCACGGGTGGACACAAATCTCACACCTCGGTCCAACTCTAGGCAATCACATAAGGCTTCCCAGAGTGTCATATAGAGAATGCCTATGGCACAGCCTGGCTTGGAAAGAAAGTGCCCTGTGATGATCCAGTGTTCTCCTGGGGTGGGAACAGCAGGACTGGAAGACGTGTTCCTATGCCATGATGGCGGAAATGCACTTTCTGAGAGCTGGTGGCCACATGGTTACTGAGCATAAAATATGTGGCTGGGGCCAGAAATTTAGCTCAGTGATACCACAGCATCTCAGCCTAAGCCCTCCTTGGCATACTTTTTTTTTTTTTTTTTTTTTTGAGACAGAGTCTCACCTTATAGTTCAGGCTGGCCCTGAGCTCACTATGTGGTCCAGGCAAGCCTCAAACTCACAGCAATCCTCCAGTTTCTGCCTTCTGAGTACTGGGATTACAGGTGTGAGTCACCACACCCACCATTGTGGTATGTGGTACTGGGGATCAAACTCTGTACCTTGAGCTTGAGAGGCAGATGGCTGAACCACTGAACCATTGAGCTAAATCGCTGGCCCTTGGGTGACTTTGAAATTGCTAAGGTCAGGCCTCAGCTCCAGTTCAGGAACCTGAGGACATGCATTCTCTCATCACTTTAATAGAAGCCACCTAGGGGTCAAAGGCCACAGAGGTGGGAACAGCTGGCAAAGCGTCCATACAGCCATCCCCAACCTGAAGATTCACAGTAGGAGAGGGAGGAAGAAGAATCAGACCCCTGACAGCAGCATGGCACCATGTAGATCTGAGACAAAATGTACAGCCCCCCACAAAGTTCAGAAGCACAGAGAATACCACCCCTCCCCTAACAAGGAATGGCAGAAGGAAAAAGAAAATAGAAAAATAAGACCACTTACCTGTTGTGCACTTTTAGATAATATTTGCTGAGGAACTTTTTATGACACGTGGGGCATTCAACAGGCACTGCTGTCCCTTTTCTGTTTTCAGCAGGCTCAACTGCTAGGGAACCTGAACCCAGAGCTGGCTCAACGGCACAGGGCTTTCTGATCATATTTGACTTCCTCCTGGTCAGCACAGTCTCAGGCTCAGAAACGTAATCACCATCCCCGTCGTCCTCAACTTGAACCACCACTTCCCACTACAGCAGAAAAGGCAGCAGGAAGGAGTGGGATCACTAGGGCATGGGGACTCAGCTTTAGTTCTGCCCCAACTTCCAACTCAGGCGGTCCCTTCATCAGGTTCTTGTCAGTCCAGGAATCAGGGACTTGAGGAGGAAGTGCCCACATCTAGGAGGAACAGGAAGCCTGGCCAGATTTCACTCCCCTAAAGGAACACCTGCAACCCCAACACTGCCCACTACCCCCGAGGAAGCCAGCAACCACAGAAGGCTGTGATCACAGAAACCAGCTAAGACCACCAGCTTCCTATGTTCAGAGAAAGTCTGTTTCATGTAACAAGAGATTTTACTTAGGGGTCCAGATATCCCAGAGAAGTGTTCACTTCTCCTCCCTTGTCTTGCCTCCCCAGATGCAGCACCCTAGGCACAGTACCTCATTACTCCCGCCCTGCAGCTGCGCACCTTCAGCCTCGAAGGGCCTCGGGGGCACTTTGTAGTCCTCAGGCTCCTTGTCCTCTGGGGGACAAGGCTTCACAGCCTGCTTGAGTTTCCCGGGGAGAAAGGAGGGGCTCTCAGTCCGAGCAGTTGGACTGAGCTGGGGCCTCTGGGAGCTCTGAGTGTCTCTGGGATCCTGATCCCTGAGGACCGGGGCCAGAGTCCTTGAACCTTCCTCTTCCTCCAAGTCTGTCGGCTCCTTGAGGTGGCTGCTCACATCCCGAGGGGAAGGTTTCCCCAGGCCACTCTGGCTGCTCACTGCTTGTCCCACTGAGATTTTGGGCTGGAAGCTCTGGCACAGCTCCACAGCCTCAGGCACTCGCAACTCCCTGGCTGCAAGAAGCACCTGATCCCGGTTCCCTGAGGTGAGAGCAAGGTGACCAGTGTAGAAAAAGTCCAGAAGGAGGCCGAAGATCTCGGCGAAACCAGCAGGAAGGACAACACTGCCTCCTGAGCCATCCCCATAAAGGCTCTGGAAGAAGTGGCTGCAGCAGGCAAGAACGCTCCAGTGTGCCTTGAACACCAGGCCCCCTACGTCCAGGGTGGCGTCGCAGTACTGCCCCTTCTCCCGCTGCTTGTTCAGCTCTTGCAGAACCCTCACGCTGTGCTGGACGAAGGAGCCATCCATGGCCTGGAGAAGAAGAAAGCAGAAATGACCCCTGGCCAGCCCAACAGAGTGAGCAAGACAAAGTTTTGAACTCCAGGTGGGGAAAAGGTGAGATCAGACTCTACTCCACCACGGTGATCTGAACGAGGGCTTGGGTCAAGGTTAGAGCACGTAGGGGCAGACAGGAACTGACTACTTGCCTCCTCCCGGGCACAGTGCATTGGCCAAGAAGAATGGTGCGGGAAGGGAGGGATAGCGGAGTGAGGACAGAGTCATGAAGGAATATTAGGGGAAGAATCAAAGTTGGGGAAAAGAGGTGGGGTATGAACGCGAGAGGATCGGCCGGGGACAGGCAGGGAACCCCGCGTGGAGGAGGGCGGTGGCCACGCACAGGTGAGCGGAGCCCACTCCGCGCTCACACATCGAGAGCCGCCGGCGGAAAGCGACCACAGCCACACTCCAGTCAGCCGCCTCGGCACCCCACTCCTGTGCCCTGTCGCTGCCTCACCAGACCCGGTATTCCCTGGGCCCTCTGGACTGGCCACGCCTGGGTCGCTGCCAAAAATCTACGGAACAAACTACTCCGGCAAGACTCGCCCGGCCCACCTTGCGGAGACTCTACCGTCGCCGCGCCGGAAGTGACGTCAGGGAGCGCCAGCCGGAGACAGCGCATCGGAAGTGTAAGGCTTGTAGTACTGCCCCTGGAGACGGGACCTAGCGAATGGCCGATGGGATTCAGAAGCGATGGGACCAGGTCCACGCAGGCCGCGCTGGGGCTGCATTCTGGAGTTGCCTAGCAACGCCCAACTGCGCTAGGACAGTGTCTTCGCCTTAAGTTCAGACAGGAAGTGAAACCCCAACTTCGCCCCGAGACTAAGATGCAGGCATACTTTTCACCTCTTTATTGACAGCCCAGAGCCTACGCTGGCTCTTCCCGAGCCGTTATACATCACGAGCCAAGACTGAAGGCTTTCTGCCAGCTGGACCTTTAACCCATGGGCCCAGGAGACTTAAGTCCGCCTACCCCATTGGTCCCGCCTGTTCTCCAGCTCAGCGGGAGCTTTTGCGCCTGGTGTAGTCTTGGATAGAGGCCTGGAAGTGCTCCGTGTTGTTGAGGTCTGGCCGGCAAAGGATCACATAGCACTTTGGGAGGAAATAGCCGCAGAAGCCGCCACTCAGGCTGGTCAGCACGGCCAGCACATTAATCACAGACATATATGGGCCCTGATAGACACTGGCCACGGTGAAGAAGGCGATCCAGGATAGGAAGTTGAGGAGCAGGCTGAAGGTGACACATTTGGCCTCATTGTAGTTCTCTGGCAGGTCCTTGCCCAGGTAACTGCAGGCAAAGGCACTGACCGAGAGGAGGCCATTGTAGGTGAAGGCCAACAGGAAGCCCAGCGAGTTGGCTTCTGTGCACTCCAGCACCACCAGCTGGGGAAAGTGCAGATATTCCCTGGTAGGCAGTGGGGTCCACACTGCAAGCCAAGTTAAACAGATGAGCAGCTGGGCCATTGAGCTGAACAGCACAGACAGGCCAGGTCCGTGGTTTCGGACCCAGGCATGGTAGGGTCTGGGCACTTTGGTGCCACACTTGAAGATGATGACCAGTTGGAAGGAGCGAACCGTCAGGCAGGACAGGAAGATGGCGAAACCAAGGGAAAAGAGGGCTTGGCGCAACAGGCATGTGGGCAGTGTGGGCTCCCCAAAGAAGCCATAGAGGCTGCAGCTGCCCCCTGCCAGGGACCCCAGCATGAGGAAGCACAGCCTACCCCCAGCCGACTTCACCACTGGGGTGTCTCGGTGCCAGGCAAACAGGCCAGCAGTGCCTACCAGGAGTAGCAGCAACAGTGTATTAGCTGTCAACAGCACCCAGGAGATGGGTTCATGCCAAGTCAAAACCACCACTGTGCGTGGGAAGCAGGTGTGGCTGGCCTTCGGTGACCACTCTTCTTTCCCACAAGGCTGGCAGCTGTAGAGGTCTGAAAAGAAAAGCAAACAAGGTTCCTGAGAGCCAGGGGGACAAAGTTGTACTGGGGAAGGGAGGCTGTGCAGGCCTGCTGAAACTGGAAGAGTTGACCAAGCAGCTTGACTTGCTGGGCATGAGAGTGATAGAGCCAAAGGCCAGGGATTTCCTTAATTAGTTCTATTAGTTACAGACTCTGGAGGCACACGGGGACGCTCTGCATGGCTCACGATCCCTGAAATGCTTTGCAAACAAGAGGATGTTACACTGACATATCTGTCTACATTCCAGAAAGCAACTGGCCCCAAAGGAAGGGCATTTTCATCTTGTCCTCTCTCTACCCCTGGAAGCTGGCTCTGGGCCAAGCTCTGAGCTACCTAATTTTTTCTCTGGACTCTATCTGGTGTCATTGGATGGGACCCACTGGACAATTCCTGCTGCAGACACGCTTAAGGCCAAGCTGCTCAGGTGTTGGCTGCCTTTGGCACAGGTAATGGAAGGGACTTTATAGATGAATAGGAGAATGCCAAGGGAACAATAGCTGGTTGGATTCAGGATGAGCTGCACCTGCAGCAGCAGTGACAGTGTTGTTCCCACCTACTTGAACAGAATTCAGTCTTCTGACAGTTGCCTTCAACCTGGAACTCACTGGCTGCCCAGTGGCTTGGGCCTGGTTCTGGGGCTGGTTGTTGACTCATGGGACCTGACCCAGGTCCTACACCAGCTGGGCAGACACTGAGAGTGGCAGGCATGCACACACTCACCACTCTGGTTAAGGAAGGTCCCAGGCTCACAGGGAATGCACTCAAAGCAACAACGGTAGAAATCCACAACCACACGATGGTGCCCTTCAGCACAGCCTCTGGTACACACAGACGTGGGTACCTGTAAGAAGGCACCTGTAAGAAACCTGTGTTCCAGGCCAGAGATTTAGCTCAGTGGTTCTAGGGCAAGGTCCCTGGTTTAATCCCCAGTAACCACATATAACAATACCGGGCATGGTGACTCACGCCCACCAGCAATCAGTATTACATAAAACAGTGCAGGCCATGGTGGCTCACACCTGTAATCCCAGCACTCAGGAGGCAGAGGCAGGAGGATTGCTGAGTTTGAGGCTTGCCTGGGCTATATAGTGAGCTCAGGGCCAGCCTGAACTACAAAGCAAGACCCTGTCTCAAAAAAAAAAAAGAGAGAGAAACATGTGTTCTGCCACCACAGGTAGGGTCCTGGCTCAAGGAATAGCTCACAGGTCCTTTTCCCACTCTGGGAAGTCACAGCCACAAGCTCTTGTCTTATGGCAACCACTTGGTGAGTGACCATGTCCCTGTTACCTGGTTGTCCTTTCCAGGCCACTGAATATTGGTCTTGTTTATGTCCAGCCGAACAGGAGGCCACGTGGAGGAGCCGATGACCCTGAAGGTCCATGTGGGCCCGCTCCAGTCCCAGGCAATGATGTTATAGCTACCGAGAGGGTCCCCATTCTTGTCAAATGCCACAGTGTCCTCTTGTAAAGGGAAATTCCCCTTGTAGATCTGCTTCAGAAGCTGAAAGAAACATGCATCCTGAAGCCGCCACAGGCCACACAGACCAGATGTTCCAGAAAGAGGGGTTCATTTTCAAGAACCCCTTCTCCTTCTGGGATGCCCCTGTCCCTCCTGACCAGACTTCTAAGAGAAGTCCTCTAGCAAAGAATACTTATTTTATTTTATTTTTTCTTGAGACAGGGTCTCGCTCTGTAGTTCAGGCTGGCCCTGAACTCACCATGTAGCCCAGGCAAGCCTCGAACTCACAGCAATCCTCCTACCTCTCCCTCCTGAGTGCTGAGACCACAGGTGTGAGCCACCACACCTCGCATTATGGTGTGTGGTACTGGCTACTGGGATGATGGGCATGAGCCACCACACCCAGCATTGTGGCATGTGGTACCAGGGATCAAACTCGGGAGCTTGCACTTGAAAGGTAGACACTGGAGCCACAGAGGTAAATCCCTGGCCCTTTATTAAATTTTTTTAATTTTTTATTTTTATTTATTTATTTTTTTTTGCTTTTGAGACAGGGTCTTGCTTTGTAGTTCAGGCTGGCCCTGAGCTCACTATGGTGCCCAGGCAAGCTGCCGCGAACTCAGCAATCCTCCTGTCTCTGCCTCCTGAGTGCTGGAATTACAGGCGTGAGCCGCCACGTCCGGCATTTTGGTATGCGGTGTTGATTGTTGGTGGGCGTGTCTCCACGCCCAGCATTGTATGTGGTTACCAGGGATCGAACTCAGGACCTTGCGCTTGCGAGGCAGGCGCCGGAACCACTGAGCTAACCCTCCGGCCCCTAAAATTTTTAATTTTTTGATACCAGGGATTGAATTGGAAACCTTGTACTTGCAATTGAGGCAGGCACTGGAACCACTGAGTTAAATCCTTGGCTATTTTGTTTTTGAGACAGGGTCTTACTAGGTAATTCAGGCTGGTCTTCAACTCACTACATGGGTCAGGCTGGCTTTGAATTTGTAATGATCCTCCTGCCTCAGCCTACCAAGTGCTAGGATTACAAGTCCCCCCCTCCCCATGACTGTCTTCAGAGGACCCTTTCATAGATTCTTTTTTAGCCCTTCTGGGGCAAGGTGGGTGAGAGAACCAAGGTACAGAGAGAAGAAGGGCTGTCTAAGGGAGACCAGCCCTCAAACCTGTGACCCTGAGAGTAGCCAGGAGTCCCCACTCAGGGTGTCTCAGGATTACACTTTCTCTCTGATGCAGGGGTCTGGGGCTCTCTTACCTGCCAGGGGTAGACTTGGCCCTTGGAACAGAAGCCAGGGGCACAGCCCAGTAGCTGATGAAGGCCATGGGCTGCGGCATACACGGCCCGGTACACATTATAGGCAGAACTCATGGAGAAGGCCCCAAGTGTGGGCATTGTGTGTGCTGTGAAGGCCTGGCACTCTCTGCAGAGCTGATTGGTGCTGCACCAGGATTCCCTGGAGCAAGGCCTGGGGGCCCCCTTGTCTGCCTGGGCATAGGCCTCTTCAAACTCCTCCAGGCCGGGGACAAGTCTCTGCTGGATGGCCACCCCCAGCACCATCCCGATGGCCTGAATCCCAGCCATTTTGGCGATATGTGTAGAGATAGCCCAGTCTTCTGAGGCGATCCACACCTTGCCGGTCAGGTTTGCTAGCATCACAGAGCTGAAGAACACTTTGGCTGGTTGCCGGCTGGAAAAGACCACCACCACAGTGGTCCTGGCCTGGGCCAGGCCACGCATCATGTTCTGCATCTCCTCACTGCCCACTCGGGCAGAGATAGGCACAATCCCCTTGTAGGCGACACAGATGCCCCGCTGTGTGGCGAGGTCCTCCACTGCCTGCACCCCCTGCTGCCCATAGTCACCGGAGCTGCCGACCACGGAGATCCAGACCCAGCCAAAGCTCTGCAGCAGCAGCACCATGGTCTCCACCTGGTACCTGTCGCTCGGGATGGTCCGCAGGAAAGAGGGGTACAGGTGCTTTGCGCTGAGCACTGTGCTGCTGGCCTCATAGCTGATCTGTGGGGCCCCGTTCAGCAAGATCAGCAGCAGCACTGTGACTGAAGCCCCCCAGTGCCTGGCCCTGTGCTGGGTGTGGGGACCCAGGGAGGACAGGGGCCAGGAGAGCTGACCTTGACACAGGAGACCAGAGCTGTGCAAGCTGTTGTGGGGAGGCAAGCCCTGGGAAGGCGTAGGGGTTGGCCTGGTGGACACGGGAAGGGATCCTGCATATCAGGGACGTACTGCGGTCCTGTACTGTGAGCACAAAGTGAGACGTGATAGTATGTCTGGGATTCACGGTGGCTTCTGCCTTTGCCTGATTATGGCAGGGAGGAGGCCTTCACTCTCTGGCTGAGGGCATTGTTTTTCAGCCTGCAGGCCGTGGAGAGCCCAGAGCTCGCTCCCCAAGTGGCCCTTGCAGACTCGTATCTCTCACTTCATTGATAAATAGTGGAATGGGCTGAGAAGGCTGCTGGGCCCCTCACGGGGTGGAGGGGCAGGGGAGGCTCAGAATAGGTGATGGAGGGACAAATGAAAGTTGAGGCAGTGGGGAAGAGGGGGTGTGTGGGGGCCATTGAGCAGGAAGAAGGGGCAGTCTTGGCCATAGACGCAAGGTGAAGGACAGGGAAGGTGGGGTGTGTCCAGGTAGGGCCGCTGTGTTTCCCACCGAGATGGAGATGACATCAACCACCAGCTGGGCACAGGGTGGGAGCTGTGGGAAGACAGTGCCCCCTGCAGGACAGGAGGTTCAGAGTGGTGCAGGCAGGGCCTGACAGGGAGGAGGAGAGGCCTGTGGTGGGGAGAGGGAGAGGCATCTAGGAGTTGGAGTAAGAAGACTGCCCTAAGAGGTCACAAATCACGCCAAAGAAGCTAGGCATAGTAGCACAGGCCTGAGAGGCTGAGGCAGGCAGATGGAGTTTGAGTCCAGCCTGAACGAGTAGGCAAGTCAGGGAGAAGAAAAACCTTATCTCAGGAATAAGGTGGGGGGAGGCGGCTCAGTGCAGAGGCCCTGGGTTCAATTACTAGTTCAGAAAAAAAGAAAGAAAAATGTCATGTAAAGCAGAGAAAGCCTGAAAAGTGCTCACTGTATTTGGAGGTCTCAGTGGTGCTGTAGTTCATGGCAGGCCAAGAGTGGTGGATTCAGAACTGGGGCCACCATCTGAGTGGCACATGTGAGGTCCTCTGGGCCCCCAACCTGGACAGTCACCGGAGGGGAGAGGCTAAGGGGTAAAGGAGGGAAAAGAGGAGCCAGGCCAGCAGAGAGGACGCAGGGGAGGTGGGGGAGGTGAAGTCTGTGGGGTGGGAAGCAGGGGTGTCCCTTGTTTCCTGAAGGATGGAAGGTGTGACCCGGCAGGGCTCCGCAGCAGGGTTGCTACAGGGAGACTGGGAGCCATTCTTAGAGAAGACAGGCTGGAGTGGGACCCCTACAAGGGTGTAAGGAGGGTGACCAGACCAGCCTCAGAGGGGACCGCAGCGCCTGCCACTGCCCCAGCCAAGCTTACCAGGGGCACCAGGAAGGGACTCAGCAGGGCAGCAGCAGTGCTCACGTGGTCGGTGCTGTCGGGCCCGATGACTGCCATTACCCTGGGGGAGTACTGGTACAGGCCCCCCTGCATCTCCACGTGGTGCGTGTCCTGCCGGGACAGTGCGCGCAGCACCGCATACACGGTGGCCGACTCAGAGCACACATCATGGAGCTCGTAGCCCAGGGTGATGTTGGGCAGCAGGGCCGTGGAGTTGTTTATTTGCTCCACACCAAGTCGCATGGCCTGGAAGAGGTGGTAGCCATGACCGTTGAAGCTGTCGGCCCTAGAGGAGAGCCCAGTGAGAGTGAGGGGTCCGGGCATCCCCAGGCCCTCCCCCTGAGCACCCCAGAGCTCCGTCAGCCATGCCCTCAGCGCAGATGCTAAACCCACACCCGGTCCCAGGTGCTGGTGATAGCCCTGGAGGAGCTGGGCACGAAGTGGAGAAATGCTGCTTCCCCCACCCCTCTTGGACAAGTGTTTTAGGATCAAAATGCATGGGAGTTCTGTAGCACGCTGGGCATGATGCCACATGCCTGCAATCCCACACTCAGGAGACTGAGGCAGGAAGGTCAGTGTGAGTTCAAGGACAGCCTGCACTGCATAGTGAGTCTCTGTGTCAGAAAAACAAAAGCCAACAATATCAACAAAAGGGAGAAGAGTGCTGCAGCAAGAACACGATGTTAGGGTTCTTCAGAGGAACAAAACCAATAGGAGGTGGATGGGTGGATGGGGAGAGGTGTAGAGAGATAGACGGAGATATTGGAGGGCCACGCTCACAGGACAACCCACGGTTCACAGGATGAGCCAACAGGTTGAACACTCTGGCAAGTGATGTTTCAGTACTGAATCCAAGTAAGACATCTCTTCTTTTCCAGGCCTTTGTCTTTTTCTCTGAAATTCCTCAACTGATTAGGTGAGGCCCACCAGCAATGTGACGGGCTGGTCACCTGCTTGTGTGTGCGTGTGTGTCTGTGTGTGTGTGGTACTGTGCCCAGCCAGTCACCTGTTTTTGTCCATGTATTGGTAGAGGACACAGGATGATGCCTCCTACAGCATCCCTTCATAGCAGCACAGGACTGGTAGCTGGCACAGCCACACTGGGTGCCACCTCTGAGCACTCCAGTGTGTGATACTGCTATCCCTGCCACCTCACTCTCACTAGTGCTGCTCACGGGGATGGCTGGGAACCCTGCCACTGGGTGCCTTGCCACAGGGATGAGCATCAGGGGCTGCTTTGCTCATATCCCTCCTGCCACCCCGTTCCTGATCCCCCTTCTCTTTTCCCAGGCCCTTCATCTGAAACTCTCTGCCTGGGCATCATCCGTCAGGCTCCAAGGACTTTCCTCCTGTGCCAACAGGTGTGTGCCACATGTGGGCATGTGGTCACCTAGCCCAATAGCATCCTTGAGCCTCCAGGGTCGACACCATCCACAGCCATACTCGGGAGGCTGAGGCAGGAGGGTAACATATTCAAGCCCAGCCTGGGCAACTTAGAGATTTAGCGAGACCCTGTCTTAAAATAAAAACAAAGGACTGGGAGCCAGGGATGTAGCTCAGTGGTTTTGGCACCTGCCTTGCAAGTGCAATGTCCCAAATTTGACCCCCGGTACAAAAAAAAAAAAAAAGGCTTCATTAGGGCCAGGGATTTAGCTCAAGTGGTACTGCACCTACCTTGGAAGCACAGGAGCCTAAATTCAATCTCCAGTACCACCCCCCCAAAAAAAGCTTCATTACAACAACAATAAAAAGCAGTAGCTTCCAGGCATGGTGGCTCATGCCTGTCATCACAGCACTGGGGAGGCAGAGGCAGGAGGATTCCTGTGAGTTCAAGGCTTGCCTGAGCTACATAGTGAGCTCAGGGCCAGCCTCAACTACAAAGTGGGACCCTGTCGCAAAAAAAAAATAAAAAAATTTTTTAAAAAACAGTAGATTTTCTGTTTCAACCTCTGACTTCTCCGTTAATGCGTCTTTGCTAAGCCCCACACAGTCTCTTTCCCGACCCATGGGGACCATGCTTGCCTCTTGGTAGACAAGCCGGGGCACCTTTGGATGGAGTTATGATACACACGTGCTAACAGCAGGGCCAGACCTGCACCGTGACACAGAAGCTGGCGGAAGTGTCCAAAGTCCGACCGGTGCTCAAAGATGGCAACTGCAGGTGGGTGTCAAAAGCCTGGAACAGTAGCTCAAGGGGAGCCCAGAAATAGGGCCCTGCACCCGCAGGTCCCACGAAGCCACCCTGATGGCCTCTCACTTACCTGTCACAGAGGGTCACCTGGGGGCTGTGTCGCACCTGTGGACAGTAACTGTGGAGAGGGAACAGGCCTGCGAGGAGGTAATCCCCCGGGAGAGTGAAGTCGGGCGACAAGGCTATTTTGTGGCAGCTGGGGGCCCAGCAGCTAGTCAGGGCCAGCTGCAGACAGACCAAGCGAGTTGCCCAGAGCACCATGCTGACCAGGCACCCCTCCGCCTGGCATGGCCAAGAGTGACCTTCTGACAGAGATGGATGGCAGCTGCCCAGAGACCGGCAGCTTCATACACCTGAGAGGGGTGGGGCAGGACCCTGCTCAAAGGGAGCAGAATGTTTCTCTTGGCCTTCCGGCCTGCGGTCCTACTCAAGAACCGGACAGGGCCAGGGCAGGGATGCAAACCAGGCAGCGCCAGAACTCCTCCTCTGTGCGGGTGTGGGTTCTGCTCTTGCTCTGACTCAAGAGATGGAGGCCGGGACACCTCCTCCCTGAGCATTGTAAACCACAGGGTGCAATGAGTTGTTATCAGGGGCCTGCACAGTGCTTTTATTTTTCATTTTGTCTGAGACAGGGTCTCTCTATGTAGCCCAGACTAACCTAGGACTAAGTGATTCTCCTGCCTCTGCCTCCCCAGTGCTGGGATTATAGACATAGAGCATCCAAAGAGAGAAAGGGTCTTGCTACATTGCTCAGACTGGTCTTGAAATCCTGGGCCTACGTGATCTTCCTGCCTTTACTATAGTCCCAGTAACTGGAACTATAGTTGGTGTCCACTGTGTCCCACAAACTGCAGATTTTAGAACTCTTTACTTTGGCCTCAGTTTACCGAATGAGACACACAGTCCTCAGGTTTCTGATATTGAAATATTGAGCGAGTCATCATGGTTTAGTGTTATTATCCAGGTTTGTTCCCTTCAGGTCAAAGACAAATCCATGCAAACCCAAAGTATGCAAATAACCAGATTTTGTTTAAAATAGCTATCCTGGATTTTTTCTGCAGGGAAATAAAGGTACAGGTGGATTTCCGGAGAGGTGGCCCCATGGCTGGACGCGGGGTTTCAGGCTTTCGCTTGCAGCTGGCCAAGGAGGGATTTTTGCATAATGTAAAAAAGGTTCACCGTGGGGCCACAAAGTTCCTCAGATCGGCCGAGCCCCCCGGTGCACTCCCGGACTTCGTCGGCAGAGGGCGTGAGCTGTTCCGCGGCTGCTTGCGAGTAACTGGCCGCAGCGCTATCGACTAGACGTCGCGAAATCTCGCGCGGCAGACGCCGGAGCAACAGCATGGCGGACGCAGTGCCTCGGGTCCGGCGGAATCGCCACCGCTCCACGTGGGTGCGGCCCCGCAAGACCTGGTCGCAGTTGATAAGGAGCGGCTGCTCCCGCCGCCGGCTCAGGTCCTTTCGCTGGTGTTCCGGGCGGCAGCTGCGACGACGGGTGCTGCAGGCCCAGGCGGCCGGTGTGGACTGGAGCGGGATCACCTGCCCAAGGAAGCTTGCTAAGAAACTTCGGAGGGCCCGGCAGGCCTCGAGCGGCTCCTGCACCCTCCCGATCCCGCCCGTGCGGGCAGCGGGCCCGAACCGCGTATTGCTGCTGCTGCCGGCGAACCAGGTGGGTCGCTCGAGGCTGCAGAGAGTGGAGACCCAGCCCCAGGACTCAGGTCCCCAAACCCCTTAGTCTTCCGGTCCGTTGATCCCTCGGTTACCGCTGGATTCCTGCACTTCCGGTCGGGTTCAGGTCCAGCTTCTTGCGCTTTCGCGGCCTTCTGCTAAAGGGCCCCCAAGGTTTCCCTGTTGGAATGAACTTGTATCCTATTAAAAATACTGGATTGCAAAAAAAAAAAGCCTCGATTGCTTTTATAGTCTTAAGTGTTTCAGGTATTCGAACGCCTTGAACATTCCAGATCTCTGGAGTAATTGCCCCATCTCTGTAGGTGTTTAGGGTTGAAGAGTCAAGTTAGCTGGCCCGAGGTTACACCTGAATGGGCTCTGGGAGAGACGCCCTTGCATGCCGGTGGGGAGTGAAAACCCGGAAGGGGATAGTAGGTGAAGATGGGTTGGTAGGGTCTGTCTGGACCCCCGGGTCCACAGAACTGCGTTGCTCCACAGAAAATGACCCTAGATTAAAAATGTGCAGTGTGTGCCGGGCGTGGTGGCTCACGCCTGTAATCCCAGCACTCGGGAGGCAGAGACAGGAGGATTGCTGAGTTCAGGGCTTGCCTGGGTTACATAGTGAGCTGAGGGCCAGCCTGAACTACAAAGCGAGACCCTGTCTCAAAAAAAAAAAAAAAATGTGATCACTTACTACGGTGTCATGTTACAGAGAAATCCACTGCTCTTTGATGTAGCAAGTTACAACCTCAGAAGTTTTCAGTCTTCAGTTAGAGGATCTCTAACATCCTCTCTCCCCTTTCTATTAGGGTTTTACTTTTAGCGGGATATGTCGTATGACTTGCCTCTATGGCCAGGTAGAGGTGTTGGGTTTTGTCATCAATCAAGGCCAACCTGCCCACGATATCTTCTCCGCCTATACCCACACTTACCTGACAATCAATGCAGTCCATTACTCCATGCCTGAGAAGAGCAAGAAGGAGATCAAAAGGGAAGCCCGGGCTTTGCTCAAAGCACATCTTAACCTAGGTAATGAAAACTGGGGAAATTAATGAGGGTCTTGTGTAATAAGACTAATAATTTTAAATGCTGCCGGGTGTGGTGGCTCATGTCTGTAATCCCAGCACTCGGGAGGCAGAGACAGGAGGATTGCTGAGTTCGAGGCTTGCCTGGGCCTCATAGTGAGCTCAGGGCCAGCCTGAACTACAAAGAGAGACCCTGTCTCAAAAAAAACAAAAACAAAAAAAAATTTTTAAATGCTTACAGTGGTCTGGATAGTATGTCAAGCACTTTTTTTTTTTTTTGAGAGTCTTGCTTTGTAGTTGAGGCTGGGCCTGAGCTCACTATGTAACCCAAATAAGACTTGAACTCAGCAGTCCTCCTGCTTCTGCCTCCTGAGTACTGATATTACAGGCATGAGTCACCACGCCCAGTATTGTTATATGTGGTTACCGGGGATCAAACTCAGGACCTTGTATTTGCTAGGCAGGCTACAGAACCACTGAGCTAAATCTCCGGCACAAGCACTTTGTATTTTAACCCTCATAAGGTTTCTAAGAACTAAAGAATTGTTTTGACTATTTTGCCCATAATAAAAATTTCTAAGGCGATGAAACTAGTATGGATTCACTTCTCCAGTGGGAAATGTTCTTGAGCCGGGCGTGGTGGCTCACGCCTGTAATTCCAGCACTCAGGAGACAGAGGCAGAGAGGACTGCTGAATTCAAGGCTTGCCTGGGCTACATAGTGAGCTCAGGGCCAGCATGAACTACAAAGTGAGACCCTGTCTCAAAAAAAAAAAGAAATGGGCGGAGGGTTAGCTCAGTGGTTCCAGTGCCTGCCTCGCAAACGCAAGGTCCTGAGTTCCATCCCCGGTAACCACATACAATGCTGGGCGTGGAGACACGCCCACCAACAATCAACGCCGCATACCACAATGCTGGACGTGGTGGCTCACACCTATAATCCCAGCCCTCGGGAGGCAGGGACAGGACGATTGCTGAGTTCGTGGCGGCTTGCCTGGGCTACAT
>PVIC010032054.1:0-20936 GCA_004025085.1 Thryonomys swinderianus
CTGAGCTCCATCCTCAGCCAACCCTTTGCCACTGCCTCCAGCTGAAGGTGGTTCTGGGTTCCTCCCGGTTCTGATGTGTCCTGCGTGGGGTGCAAAAGCACTGCTTAGAAGCCCTGCACGCCAGCGGCTCTGTCTCTGGACGTCTTGAGTGTAGTAGATTCCTGGCTGACACACAGGACTCCTCTACACACACTCTGTCCCGGCTTGTTTTGTTTCTGTGCCTCAGGTCTTGGCATAGATGACTTGAGATACTTTGTGACAGAGATGTATTTATAACAATTAGGTCAGCCAAGTAGAAATAGACAGCCAAGTAGACTCTGAGAAGAAAACAAATGTGTTTGGAGAAGGGTGTGTACCAAAAGGCCAGAGTCACGTGCTCTTTTTACCCAGTGGCCTCCGGGAATTTTCATACTCACATCACAAGGGAGGCGCCAGCTGTCCTCAGGACAAGTTTTCCAGCTCTAGGTCCTAAGCTTTTTTTGTTTCATGTGGGACGTCAGGCGGGACTGATTTCCCAGACATCTTTTCCTTTTCTGAAGCAACAGCTGAAGTGATTTCTGTAGCCAGCAGGTGGCTATTCCGAAGTCTCCCGCCCAGCAACAGCCTTGGACATTGGTCTCCCCTAAAAAAGTGAACAGTACTTTTAGGACCAGTAGTTTTCCCAGTCAGGGTGCCCAGAGGTCCTGAATGGGGGATGGGCTCACTGCAGGACGCACAGAGCTGCTGTGGCTACAGCCCTATGCTCACACTTATTCACAGACACACACACACACAGTCCCAAAGCGCCACACGTGCTCCAGCTGTTAGTTCCCTATAACCATCCTGGACAGATCCTTGAGGGAGAGACAGGCTGGCAGAGGTGGCACCAAGTGCCTAGGGTCGTTGAGCTGTGGGGGGACAATTTCTCCTGCTGTCCTTCTCGCTGCATGAACTTCTCAGAGTTCCCTGCTGAGAAGCAACCAACATATCAGTGAGTCATTCTTTTTTCTTCTTCCTTTTAGCTTTTTGAGACAGGGTCTCGCTTTGTAGTCCAGGCTGGCCCTGAGCTCACTACGTAGCCCAGGCCACCCTTGAACTCACAGCAATCCTCCCGCCTCTGCCTCCCGAGTGCTGGGATGACAAGCGTGAGCCACCACGCCCAGCCAATCAGTCATTCTTGATCTCTCTTCCCCTCTTTTCTTTCTGTCTTTTTCTCTCAGGCACTTCACAGATTCCTCCATAGATACCCCAAAATTTCACCAGAATAGTCAGAGGCCCAGCACTGCCCCCAGCAGCTCCTAATCTGTCCTTGTCCCAGCCCTGTCCCCTCTAGGGAAAACTAACTTTTACTGTGCAGTCCCTGCCCCGAGGGGCATCAGTCCTTCCTCCTCCTGTTCCTTCTCCAAATTAGTTAAAGTAAAGGATTTACTTTGGAAAAATGAGATGTCCCACTAGTCAGCCATTCAACACACATTCATTCACGTCGCCAGTCCAGTGGGCACGGGGTGGGTGGGGGAGGTCAGGACTTCGGGGCCTTTGGACGGTGACGAACTTGGGTCCTTGCGCTTGTAAGTAGGCAAAGTAAGTCCTCAGTCTTTTTTTTTTTTTTTTTTTTTTGAGATTCTGAGGATTGAAACTAGGGCTCACACACTGAGCCACATCCCAAGCCCTTGTTGCAAATTATTTAAAACAAAAACAAAAACAAACCACTGAGACAGGGTCTCTTACATTCACGAAGTCCCCAGCTGTGCCCCAGCTTGGCCCCGGAGCCCTGGGCCACCGGCGCGCACCGCTGTGTCTCGGACACCTGTGCCTCAGGGCCTCACGTTAGAAGCTTAACAGACAGATGTGGCTCTATAAGAACAAAGTGACCGCAGAGCCTGGCGGAGGCCAGATCGGGAGGTGCCTGTCGGCAGCCCTGGCCCTCAGCCTGGCTCTCTGGGGTTTGCCGTCCGGGGTGCTCTGCGTGCCAGCAGGGAAGCCTCAGGCACATGGCAGGAAGGGAATAGGCGTGAGTGCTTGGTGCCCATGGGGAGGAAGGGCTGGCCCCTTTCCACTGCCCTTCCTTCCCCAGCCAGGCTCTCTCCGGGTATAGCATCGTCCTCTTTCTACCCTGTTTCCTTAAGCAGGCTGAGCAGGCCCCTTGGGATCACTTAGCGATGTCTGGAGACATGTTGGATCATAACAACAGCAAGGAGGAGGGTACTCTGGCATCCAGCGAGCAGAGAGGGCAGGAATGGCGTTAAACACTGCCCACCCGCTGCCACGCACACTGCACAGGGCAGAACTGTTCGGTCCGAGAGTCAGGAGCACTGAGGCTCAGAAACCCTGTCAAGGGAACAGAACCCCTCCCCCAGGCTGCCGGAATATGAGCTGAGATTCCCGGTGGCTGCCTGGAACTGTATAACCAAAGCCTTGAAAAATGAAGGCTCAGGTGCAATATTCCGCAGAGCCAGTGCTGTCCTGGCGCTGGTGGTTACAACCGGCCAGTTAGTTATCATTATTATTAAACTGGTGAATGAATGCAGGACCTTCGCACTGAGCTACACCCCAGTCCCCCCGCCCGTTTTTGAGACAGGCTGTCATTCTGTCACTAAGCTGCCCAGGTTGGACCTGAACTTGCAGTCCTCCTGCCTCAGCCTCCCAGGATGCCACCACCACACTCAACTTGTCACCCAGCTCTTGATCTGGTGGCTTTCCTGCCTCTTACCGCGTCTCAGCGAGTGATGACCAGGTACATGCCAGCGTGCAGACTGAATTGCTGTGTGGACCCTTTGCGATACATCAGTGCGTTTAGGGTTGCAGTTTGGCACTTGCCCCTAGAAGGGTCTCCAGGCCTGCTCTGCACTGTTCCGTATGTGTGGTGTGCGTTACGTTGCCAGGCTTCACTCGTTTATTCGTTTAATCCACACTGGGTAGGGGGCTGCCCTGGAAGTGGAGAAGACAAACACCCTGAGACATAACCGGAGCATCCTGGACTAACTTGGAGAGAGAACTATCTGTTGTATAAACATGCTGTCAGGGGGCTTTGGCAGCTATGGACACGGGTCCCCCGGAGCTGAGAGGGAAGCCTCTCTCCCCACCCTTGAGGACGGCCCTCTGCACTCCCCACGAAGGCAACTCCCTGCAGGGTAAGGCTGCCTCACGGCCTGGACTTTACACAGAGGCCCAGGTACAGATGCAAAGCACAGGAAGCCTCTGGTCTTGGGTCTGGACTTTAAGTTCCAGCTTTAATGATTTCCCTCTGGCCTCTGGAAGGCCGACCCACCGTCCTTCTGAAGTCAGGCCATGCCACATGCGTCTTTCCCTCTCCTGCTCCTGGCAGGGGGACTCGGAAACACTCACCCCCCACATGGATGGCCACAGCAGCAAGAAGGACTGCCAGCCCAAGGGTTGCAGCAACCGCGGCAGCAACCTGGCCTACAGCATCTTGGACATCCCCCCGTGGTACCTCTGCATCTTCCTGGGGATCCAGGTAAGGCCGCCCCACAGGGACTCGGTCTCAAGAGGGTCTGCCTTAAAAGCTACAGCAACGCACAGCCGGACCGAGCCGGTCGACGTCACCCACCGCAGTTGCAGGTGTAGCTCTCATGTTGTTGATCTCGGGGGACTCAGGACCCTTCCGTCTTTCTCTCTCTAGAGGGTGGGGATGGGTACGTAGAAGTGGAGTCTCCCTTGTGCTGAGCTGACTGGTCTCTGTTCTTGGATGAGTTGATTAAAGGTCCTTCTCACTGGGGCAAGGCCCTGGGGAGGTCAGAGAGGAAGTAGGTCAAGTACCTTCCTAGAAGCAACATCCACCAACTGTAGCTTCCCCCAAGTGCCCTCGGTAAACGACCCCTTCCGGTTGGCTGAGCTTGTTGGTTTAGTGAGCCAGTGTTGCTGGGCATGGGATGAAACAGGAAATGCAACACTGTCGGGTTCTTGCCCTGGAGGATATAGTGGGCCGTAGTGATCCAGCAAGTCACAGACACATTCACAAGAGGCCGTGAGGGGTTGAACTTCTCATGTCATTTGTCCCAAAAAGACACGGGAGCGACGGCAAGGATTGTTAAAGGACCGTCCCTTTGAGACAGGACCCATGTGGTGACAGGAGCTGGAACTGGTCCCCAAAGAATACCTGCCATTCGCTTCTCTGCCATCTCTGTCCCCCGCTGTTCTCCCCTATGACTAGAGAGACTGGGGCTTTCTCTCCCCAGAGCTCTGGTTCAGGCTTCTTCTGGGGCCCGGGCCTGTTCCACAGGATGCAGACAGAGCATGCTCACTAGCTCTCCTGTGGGGTAGGGTGGTCATGACGGACTCCTACATTCTGAGACGCGCCTTCGCCCGGAAGTGGAGGGAGCTTGGGAAAGCCCGTAGGTGCAGTGTATGGTTACATTTTCATTTTCATTTTTCATCAGAAAAACATGGTCCAGGGCTGGAGATTTAGCTCAGTGGTTCCATCGCCTGCCTAGCAAGCATAAGGTCCCTGATTCAATCCCCAGCAACCACATACAACAATACCAGGTGTGGTGGCCACGCCCACCAGCAATCAGTACCAAATACCACAAATGCCAGGTTTGGTGGCTCAAGGCTGTAATCCCAGTACTCAGGAGGCAGAGGCAGGGGGATTGCTGAGTTCGAGGCTTGCCTGAGCTATGTAGTGAGCTCTGGGCAAGCCTGAACTATAAAGTGAGACCCTATCTCAAAAAAAAAAAAAAGTTCTAATTTTTCTTGTGATTTAATTTAGCTCACATTGACATTTGGATCAGAGCCCTTTTAAATAAGAACAATAGTTTGGGCCAGGGATGTAGTTCAGTGGCACTGCGCCTACTTGGCAAGCACAAGAGCTTAAGTTCAATCCCCAGGACTAGGGGAAAAAAAAGACCATAATAATTTGCCTTCCTTTGCCTCCTTCGTGCAAGGGTCACACAGCACGATAGGAGGGACTGGCCGGGGCGCGGCAAGGTCTGTTATCTGAGTCTTGTGCTCTGGTTCTGCCATACAGCACCCTAATGGCTGCTCTTCAAGGCGAGCTGCCTGCAGTAAGCTAACTCCTTCCTCCACCCCCCTCCCTCCCTCCTTTCCTTCTTTTTTTCCTTTCTTCTTTCCTCTCTTGACTGGCCCAACAGCCAAGCCAAGCCGCACAGGCCTGCCAACCCTGGCTTGATTCCTGCTGTAATTATGTAGGATCAGGTGGAGATAACCCCACACCTGTACCTCACCTTCTCTCCATGATGGCACATCAGAGGGAACAGGAGGCCCCGTGCACATCCTGGTGGAGAGTGCGCTAGAGGGTGAGAGATAGTGGCCGTTCCTGACTGGTCTTGACTGCTTGGCCCTCATATCTATCTGTCTGTCTATCCATCCATCCATCCATCCACCCATCATCTACCTTTCTATCATCTGCATCTAATTATTCCCTTTATAGGTAATCTACTAGCTAGGCCTTTCTGCCCTGCCCTGAACTCTTCCATCTGGGGAGGCCAAACAGGCCTTGGCCCCGGGTCCAAGGTAGTGTCCGCCTCCCTCACCAGTGGCTGCTGTTGCTGTGCGCCTCCTACAGCGGACAGCCCTGTGTCCATTCTGAGGCCCCACCCGGTTCCTGTTACGCCCTCCTGCGCTCGCTCGTGTGCTTGCCTTGGTTTCCTCTAGGACACCAGTTCTCCTATCAGGGCCCCGCCTCATCCCGCGGAGGGCCGCACCCTGCTTCTTCCTGCCAGGTGCTTCCCAATTTCCCGTGTGGATGTCTTGTTGAACCACTTGTCTGTAACTTCGCCTGACCCCCCTCGCTGCGGCCCCCAGACCAGCCTCAGAGCTCTTACCTGTGACCAAGGGAGGGTCCCCGCCGAGGCCCAGCCTATGCACAGTACCCACACGCCATCTCCTCGCTCTGCCCGCAGCACTTCCTCACAGCCCTGGGGGGCCTCGTGGCGGTGCCGCTCATCCTGGCCAAGGGCCTGTGCCTGCAGCATGACCCTCTGACCCAGAGCTACCTCATCAGCACCATTTTCTTTGTCTCTGGCATCTGCACTCTCCTGCAGGTATTTTTAGGGGTCAGGTAAGTAAAATTGCTCCCCGTGGATCACGGCTCTTACTTGCTGGGGGTTCTAGGTACGAGGTCTGCATGGTCTGTTGCTGGGGTGATGGTTAGGACGTTAGCGTGGAACAGTAGCAAAGCCTGAGGTGGGGTTCAACTTCCGTCTCCAGCACCTACCGTCTCTGAGGTGCTGACTGAAAAAAACACAAATTAAGACTGCCTTGGGAAAAACATATTTTGTTTATTAACATATTAGAGCAAACCAAGAGAAAGCAGGAAGCATTTGGGCCACAGGAACATGGCAAGCCAGGGACCCCCATGCCACAGGGCTTCCCCAAGTCTCAGCTCAGGCCTGCCCCTAATGTTTGTGAGGCCCTGATGGAGACCCATCCATCTATTTATTCTATGTGTAAATATTAGAAAGTTATAACCTGAGCCAGAAAACTGAAACAAAACATGCCCCAATCATCTACCTAGAAGGCTGTCGGGGGAGACCAGCCGCCAACTTGTGATTTGATCCAAATGACAGATGTGTCTTCTGGCCTGCACTTTCCAGTCCTGCTGTCCCAAACAGCTGCCGCCCAGCCCTTGGGCCTGAGGCTGCAGAACTGCCTTACGGACTGCAGCACAGACCTGGGAAGAGGCCAAGCAGCTCAGAAAGGGCTCAGGGCTGTCTGAGCAGAGACCCCAGGCAGTTCGGAGGGGAGGGTGTGTGTCCCCGCGGCCTGGCCCACTGCTTCCCTGCAGAGCCAGAATGGACGGCCGAAGGCTTGAGGCCAGGTGTGCGCTCTGTTTGTGAGAGGGCAGGACTCCGGCAGGGCGGGGCTTCTCGAGGAAAGGCTTCCTGCACACACACAGCATTCAGGGCCTTCCAGGGCAGCGCGGCCCGTGGGATGCACACAGCTATGTACAGGATGGTATGTATCGTAGCGATTGGCCCATGCAACTCGGGAGCCAAGACCTTTATGGTCTGCCCTCTGCAGGCCGGAGGCCCAGGGCACAGTGGTGAGATCTGGGCTGAGTTCTGGATTAGGAGGTGACGGTGGAGGGTGAGAGATCAATGGTGTAAATCCCAGTGTGAATCTAAAATCTGGAAACCTAGGAATGTTAAGATCTGAGGGCAGGAGAAGATGGTGTCCAGGCCCAAGAAGAGAGGGAGATTTGGCACATCCGTGGACATTTTGTTCTATCTGGACCCTCAGTGGGTAGGCTGAAACTGACCCTCACCAGTGCAGGAGATCTTCTTCACTCTCCTGCTCACCCAAATGCCAATCTCTTCTGGAAACACTGTCACAGAGGCACCCAGGAGTGGTTTACCAGCTGTCTGGGAATCCCTTGACCCAGTTGTCTTGGTACAAAATTAATGTAAGAGCCAGGAGTGCTGAGCAGGCAAATATTTACCACCCCTAAGTGAGCGGATACTGCTTCAGCCAGTCTCATGTCTTAAAATTCCAGTGAAGAGCTTTGATTGGTCCGGCTTAAGTTAAATGCCAAACGCTGGACCTGCGAGGGCAACAAATATAACATTGCCATTTAGGAAACATTCCCAATAAAGTGAAGAGGAATTTTAATTGTTGTCTACATGGATGTATAGACAGAGACTCACTGAACTAGTAGTGTGGTTCAGGACATGTGATATGAAGCCATAGGCGTGCAAGTAGTAATTACAGGGTGAATGTTTAAATTTAAAAATTACTACAATAAAAAACACATCACCAGGGCCAGAGATTTAGCTCAGTGGTTCCGCTGCCTGCCTCGTAAGTGCAAGGTCCTGAGTTCGATCCCCAGTAACCACATACAATGCTGGGCGTGGAGACTCACACCCACCAGCAATCAATACCACATACCACAGTGCTGGGTGTGGTGGCTCACGCCTGTCATCCCAGCACTTGGGAGGCAGAGGCAGGAGGATTGCTGAGTTCGAGGCTTGCCTGGGCTACATAGTGAGCTCAGGGCCAGCCCGAACTACAAAGCGAGACCACCTCAAAAAAAAACAAAAACAAAACAAAACAAAAAAACACATCACCATTACCCACCCCCCAACTTCTGAAAGTCCTCTTTCATGAGTGTCTTTACAAGGTATGATAAAAAATGCAGTGAAGGCCCACCCACTGGAAAGGCAGGCTTGTACAGAGAGCACAGTGTATCTTCATGGACCTTATTCACCTGATCCGGCATCATCAAAATTACCAGGGAAGGTAAACAGTTTGAATAGATTCAGGACAGTACGGCAGCCATGATGGTGCAATGAAAGACACCCGTGAAGAAGGACTTCTAGACTGTTTCAGAAAGTGGCAAGAACAATGGGAGAAGGACATTCAGAGTGAGGGGCTCTGTTTCCAGGGGACTTAATGGCAACATGTCTTTTTCTATAATACATTTTTTTTTTTTTTTTTTTTTTTTTTTTGCTTTTTGAGACAGGGTCTCGCGTTGTAGTTCAGGCTGGCCCTGAGCTCACTATGGTGCCCAGGCAAGCCTCGAACTCAGCAATCCTCCTGTCTCTGCCTCCCGATATAATACATTTTCAAACAATTTAAACATTCACTGCACTTCTCAATCGTACCTCCCATGTGCCACTGCTCCCTGCTGGTATCACTGAGACAATCTGTTCTGTGATCAGTAGAGTCACCTTGTAGTTTTTCAAACCATCAAGTCCTTCTTGTGCAGTGTGAGACACTAAGATCAACTTGGGTAAAACGTCTCGTAAAGGTTTTGGTGTCCCTTTAAGAAAAAACCAGAAAATTATGAATATAAAATCATGTACAAAGGAGAACGTTACTTACATAGAAAAGGTAGTCACAGCAAATCACAAATTGTAAGAACCAGGTAAAGACCACAAATTCCAAAAAGTATCAAGACACTTTTGTTTTGTTTTGGTTTTTGAGGAAGGGTTTTGCTTTGTAGTTCAGACTGGCCCTGAACTCACTATCTAGCCCTGGCAAGCCTCAAACTTATTGCAATATTCCTGCCTCTGCCTCCTGAGTGTTGGGATTACAGGCATGGGCCACCACACCCAGCCATGCACACATTTTTCTTTTGTAGCTCTCTGACTGTAATACTCTTCCACCTTTATATTTTGTGGCTTTGTACTCTTTAATCATCACTATTTTGTGGTGAGAAGGAAACAGTTCAACTCTCTGGAGTTAGTTAACCCAAATTGTTTATTCTTGCCGTTTGGGCTGAGTTAGTACTTCTCACCCAGACTGTAGTACTAAGTTACAAACATAGGAGTTCTGATGAGTTCTGTTGTAGACGATCCTTATAAAAGATTTTAAAATGCATCGTGCGTTTGTAAGCATATGTGCACTATTTTAAGTATAATTCTTTTGTGTGCATGGTGCTGGGGATTGAACTGAGGACCTTTGTGTTATTAGGCAAGCTACTGAGTTATATCTCCAGCCCTTTTTATTCTTATTTTAAAATAGTCTCAGTAACTTGGCAGGCTGGAACTTATAACCCTCTTGCCTCAGCCCCTCGAGCAGGTGGGATTAGAGGCTTGTGCCACCATTCTTGGTGAAAGTATATTCTGGACAGAGCACTTCCATTTTGCCTGGACATCAGTGAGAGCCAGGACTTTGTCAGGTGTGCATATCCACCTTTACACAGGTACTGCCGGCTCTGTACACTTCAAATCTTGCTTTTCAGTCACTGCTCCCGCGCAGAGTGCCGGGTGCTGGAGGACACATGACATCACAGTGCCACCTGTGGTCCTGCACCTCTGTGTGGTAACGTAAGGTGGGTTGGCACAGCAGTAGGAGGAGGAGTAGGTAACCACAGTTACCCAAAGATGGTTAGCAATAAATGAACTACACAAAGTCTTTCAGTGGCCTCAAACCACATAAATAAGTCCCCGTACATCCTAACAAAATGTACAAAGTGTATCCTGACTTACCTTCCCTTCTGCCAAATCCTGAAAGAGTTTAAGGTTTTTTTCAGTGTCACCCAGCGCGAGGTTTAGAGGTAGGGCAGCTGTAGGGGAGAGACAGACCCATAGCCAATACTGGCTGAAACCTTTGCTTTTACAAGTTTCACAAAGATACTTTGCTGCCGAATGTGCTGGTGCCTGTCAGTAATCTCAGCACTTGGGTGGCTGAGGCAGGAGTGTCACTGAATTTGAGGCCAGCTTGGGCTGCGCAGAAAGTTCAAGACCAGCCTGGAACAGAGTGAGAACATCTTCCAAAAAAACCCAAAGCCCAAATTAATCAACCACCCAAGCAAAAATCAAAGACGCACTGTTAGTGAACACATCGCTGGGCCCATGTCTACATTTTGGAAGAAACAACGCAGGCAAGAAGCTCCTCACCTCCACCTACTTTGGACCTCACCTATGCCAGGCCTGTGCTCCCCCCTGGGCTTGCCAAGGAAAACGGAAAACAGTCCTACAGTGTGCTTCTCTCTGTGCCTTCTCAAGAGCAAAATGAACTGCAGGATAATTCATGTTTGATTCATCTCACCTAGCAGCATCAAAGCCTAACGAGTATAGGTGGAGAAGTTGTCTAGTTGTCCCCAGGGCTCATGGAGTTCAGGCAGACTGGCGGAGAGTATTTATTCCTAGCATGGACTTCTATGCTCTTCCAAGCAAAGCACTTCTCAAAGTTCTTCCTTGCAAATCCTTTCCACGAGACATAAGGATCTTTGAGCTCTTCCCTTCTCTGGAGATTAGGAGGATCCTGGTGCTTCTGTCTCTGGCAGGTGGTTTCCCTTCCCTCTTCCATCTTTGTGAGCCAGGATTTCTTCCAAAGCATCTGACAAGGACTCAGAGAAGTACAAAGTTCCCTGTGGTCTGTCTCACAGGCCCCTCAAATCCAAATCCATTCCGGCTCCCAGGATGGGGCCTGGAACGCAAAGCCTCCAAACATTAGGCCCCGGCACATGAGGCCGTGGAACGAAAGGCCACAGACAGCCCTGATACGCAGGTCCCCGCCCTGCCCAGCCCCATGGGGAGTCATGAACACAAGACTTGTGGTGAGGGACCCCACTCCCCAACCCCTAGACGGCATTAATTTTATGATGAAAAAGTTTCAAATTTGAGACTGGAGGCCCAAATTCTAGTCCAGGTTCTGAGCTGTGGAAACTTGGACAGGTTGTATATCTTCTCAAAGGCTTGGGTTTCTCATCTGTAAAACAAAGGATTGAACTAGATGATATGTAACAGTTCCTTTAAGCTCTGATATCGCAGACACTTAGGATCCTGACCAAAAAGCAACTGCCATATTTGACCTGGATAATGGGGCACAAAACAGCCTGTGGGCCTCACCTTCTTGCAAGTTCTTTAGCAAACACTATCAGGAGATCAGGTTCAAGGAAATTTTCCTCATTAGACGCCCAAATAAAGAGGGAAATAAAGTTAAAATACAACCATGGTAATATCATTAGGCTAAGGCGTAGAAATGAACTTTAGCTTGGTCTCACTACACAGATGGGTTTCCCCTCAGAATCTAATGAGTCTCAGCCGGGAAATCATAAATTGCAAAGGCTAATTCGTGAGTCAAAGGCCAGAGAGATTTGGTTGTCTGCTAACTAGTATTTAATGATGCATTTTTTTAAAAGATAAGACATAAAAATGCTAGTGTTACGATTAAGATTGCAGGAGACTTCAGCAGTTGAAAGTACATTAAATAATTGCCCAGGAATGACAAAGGGCAATAGCTGCTGCCTTGGTGTAGAAGCTGACAAGTGCCTTTGCCTGCTGCAGGCCCAGACAGCTGCCTGCATGCTGTGACATTAGGGGCTACCGGGTGTGTCCCCCAAGGCTTTCCTTACTTGTTGCTCACTTCAGAAATTCATTGTTTCAAAATGAGGGATTAACTGCAAAGGGGAATCCCTATAGGAAAACAGTGACTACATGTAATTATATATATATATATATATTTTTTGAGACAGGGTCTCACTGTGTAGTTCAGGCTGGACCTGAGCTCACTATGGAGCCCAGGCAAGCCTTGAACTCACTCCTGCCTCTGCCTCCCGAGTGCTGGGATTACAGGCATGAGCCACCATGCCTGGCACTGTGGTATGTGATATTGATGGCTGGTGGGCGTGTCTCCATGCCCAGCATTGTATGTAGTTACCGGGATCGAACTCAGGGCCTTGCGCTTGTGAGGCAGGTGCCGGAACCACTGAGCTAAATCTCCGGCCCTAGATATATATTTTTTGTACACTGGGGATCAAACTCAGGACCTTGCACTTGCCATCCAAGTGTGGTGCTCCTGAGCCACACCCGCAGCATGATTTTAGATGTTAACTCCATCTCTGCAGTTGTTCAGGAGTTTTGCCTAGTCATTCCTTATCCTGGGATGATTCTGGGCAAGATGTCTTCCTTTCCACTATCCTTGGGCTACATTAACTGTAAAATACTCCTGCCACAGTTGATTCAGACTTCTCCTGCTCACTTCACCATTTTGTCTGTCAGCCTTGGTCTGGGGTCTTTGATCTCTTCCTCCTTTCCTGGGTCTGTCCCTGTCCCTGGTCCTACAGAAAGACCTATTATTTTGATGACCATTGTGATTTGTGAATATGAGCGATGTAGACTTCATGTATTTAAAGCCAGAAAAAAGCTTGAAGAACTATTGAGCCTGTTTCTGGTGGGTACATATGATATGTGGACAATATTATCTGTATGCTGATAAAAGTGTATCTAGTTATTAGTAAAAGGAAGCTGAGGGCAGGGTGGCGAAGAACCACGGAGGGCGGAAGCGTGTTCATATGTGACGTCTGCTATAAGTCTGGCATGATGACAAGCAAAATCAGACACGGGCTCTTTGACATCTGAGGACAAACAGCCTTCTGCATCCCCGTCGTCCTAAACTAGGGCAGTTCTCTCTGTCACAGGCTGGCAAAGCACCGTGCAACTCGCCTTCACCGCACTTAACAAGTTTTCAGCTTCCCTTGTCGGTGGAGAGTTGGCTTGTGTGCATGGGGATGGTGCCCGCCTTCCCCCAACCACAGTGCCCGACTGTACCATGTCTCCCTATCTCATGGGCAGGACACAGAGGGAGGACTTCTCGTTCAGCTACCCCTGCTCACCCAATCCATCATCCATGTCTTCTTCCTTGCAAAAGAGTACAGGGGAGTTTAGGGGAAGGGCCAAAGATAGCTTCATACTTCCAGAAGCTGTTCCTGTTGGGGGGCCAAAATGGCTACAGATGTAGCGAAGAGGTCCTCTCTAGTCATAGCATAAATTAGCAGTCTGCTCTTATGGTAAATCCTGTTAGCAGTGGTTGTTATTACTAATAGCAGTTGGGCCTCATGACTCCGACTCTCTGGCCAACATGCTGCCACTTCCTGGCTGAACCGTGTCGCGTGCCTCCTCAGCACTGGTCTGCTTAGGTAGCGAATACCGCATTGTCCTACCTACCCGGAAGGGTCCCCGAGGCAATGGTATGAAAAACTGTGCAGTTGTCACATACCACAGGAACTTAGCCCTATCCCCAGGGACACGTTTCTGCAGCTTGGCCAGTTCTCCAAAACGAATCCTCTCAGACTTCCATTGTATAGTTCTGAGACTGCAGGCTTTGAGACTTTACCGCTTCTTAGATGGCAAGCAAGTTGTTGTTGTAAAGGAGAAAAATGATGCTTTCTTTTCTTCAGGCTTGAGCATGGAGGTGGGGTGGTGAAGGGTAGAGGGAGGAGCGCTGTGGCTGGGGAGCTGCCTGTGCTTCCACAAGAAGTTGGACAGGAGACAGTGGAGACCGAGCTAAGCTCAACCCTTTCTGTGATGGTGCACGAGGCTGGGAGCAGATGCGTTTGGATGGAAAATGAAGGAACGAAAAGAAACGGGAGGGGGACGGTCCTCTACAGTGTGTGTAGGTCTTTGCTCTGTCACGACACATGAAGTCTTATTTGCAACAGAGTGACGTACAGTAAATAGCTAAAGTCAGCCCATAGCACATCAGCAGTTGTGAGATGCCTTCTGATCTGTTAGGCCACTTCTCCAAATGAGACCTAACAAAAGCAAAATGACGAATGAGGGAGAGAGAGCTGAAATAGACCTCATACTAGTACCAGAAAGATGAGTTTCAAGAGTGATCAGTAGATCTAATTAAAGCAAGGCCGTCCGATTAGTCCCGGTTGTGAGACTGCACGAAGAGATCTCGGCATCAGACATTTACCCTTGAGCATTCCCATCAGCCTAAGCGCATAGATGCTGTCTATTTTAAGGACCAGAACAAAAGAAATGATAATGACCGCAGAGCAAAGCTAAGCTGTGAAGCACTGAGGAGCTGCGTGGATGCCAGGGGCCAGGGGTGTCGACGCAAAAATGAAGCCTTGGGATTCCACTGTCAGGATTCATGGACACAGAAGAAAATGGCAGCCGTGGGAAACAACCATAGTGAGCACATCTGCCAGAGACAGACAGGAGCGCCGAGGCACAGTGACAGCAGTCCTGCGGTGAGCTACCTTTTCAGGAAGCACTTGCACCCTGGGGAAGCATGGCTGCCAGCCACTGAGCTCTTCAGTCCTTGGGAGAAGCATTAACACGTGATCCTGAGGAGGGCGCTGTTACCTTCATTTTATTGAAGGGGACACAGAGGCTTGCACAAGTTGAGTGACATGCTTAAGTCACGCAAGTGACAAGGGCCAGAGGAAGATTTAGACTTGCTTTTGGTCTTCTCCTCTTAGTCAGTGACGGGCCAGTGAGAGCCGGGTAAAGAGGGAGGAGGCTCAGGTGGAGGCGCGTCTTGACACTGCTGTGGGTCACGGTGTGACTTGGGCACAAGTCACACCTTTCTCTGTGAAATGACGAGGCCAGCCCACCTGAATTTCTACACTTGATCTTAGCCAAAAGGCCGAGAAGCGATTCCCACCTGAATTTCTAAGCACTCTTTTAGGCCCACAGTACTGTGAGATTTTCTAACGAGCACCCTAAGGTCTGCAAGGAACTATGAATCAGAAAGCACATGCAGTGGAGTATATTCTACTCCTGGGCCGAGCTGTGAAAAAGGAGTTGCATTCGGGTAGCAGATGATATTTATAATGAAATAACAAAGGACACAGATACACTCAGAGTCACCATCGAGGCAAGTGGCACACAGAACAATGAAAACCTAGTAATGAAACCTAATAACACACGTGTATAGCCCAGATATATCATAGGAAGGCTCATAAGAGAATTGGGCGGAAGCGCACCAGATGTAGATGACGTATCTATTGAGAAATCGAGCTAGGCATGGCACCACTTGAGTGAATCTCCAGCCCCTCTACTGAGAAAATCAGAGTTAAAATCTATGTCCAGCCTTTGAAAAGATAAATGTCAAGGAAAAAATAAAAGTTATCAAGAAGCAACTAAGGCGAAGAAATGGGAATTCCTAACAAAATAAGGTGAAGAAGGCAGAGAAATGAATGAAACTGGAAGGCCTGAGTATACTAATGATCTTTAGGTCTGTGAGCCTAAAGATCAGAATGCTATGACATTGAAGCAAATAAATAGAAGCAAATCCATCTTGGTCTTAAACATGAAAGACATCTATTACAAAAAGACATGAAGGTCATACATCGTATTTTCTCAAAAATAATAGGAGTGCAGAAAGGTGGCCAATTGCTGAAAATTTCAAAGTATTCCATTAAATAATTTCTGGGTTGGGAATGACTTTGTTGCATTTGAAAATAGAAAGTATCTTTAAAACCAACAATAAAACTCACTAAGAATTACAAAAATATTGTGACAGTATCAAAATTCTGTCTCATTAAGTAGAGTTTATAGCTAAGAAAAAAAAAAGACATAAAGTCACACACCTGAATGCATGGCTTAATAAAATGCAAATTAATATTTGCTAAGGTTTTATTTCCTACCCCTGAAACCAGAAAGACAACCCCAAAATGATGGAAAAAAACCCCACAACATTGGCAGGTTTTTGGTGGCACCAGGTTCCCTGCTGGAAGGATGAAAAAGAAAAAGAATGAATTCCTGCCCTTGTGAAGCTCGGTAACAAAGAAACGGTGAGGAGAGCAGAGGCCACTCGGGGCGGATTGTCTGTAAGCACCGTCATAAAGCGCTGACAGGAATCGCTGAGGGTTAACTCGTGAGAACAAGGGCTGTGTCCCTCCAGAGAAATGGTCACTAGAACTCAGTGTGGTCCTCATTACTGGAAGTTGTGTTTCAAGAGCCCAGAAGATACTCGAAGCTGCACATAATACCAAATTGTATGGATAGGCATGTATGGAGTTTATAAATTAAACACAGTACAAGATTAACAATACCTAGTGATGAAATAGAACATCACAATGTGCTGTAATGAAAGTTATCTAAACATGGGCGCTCTTGAGTCGGGACAAATATGAGGTGTTATGAGATACATGGTGAATGTTTGAATGAAAAACTTACTAGCGTAACACGAGACACATCGTCATTAATTCCTCCTCGCTTTGAACACACTTGCACCTACCGTTCTGGGTTCTTTCTGAGCAGTTCTGCAAGTCCTTCTTCGTGGTGTCTTTGTGAGACGAGGTGGACAGAATCCAGTGACTGCACCTGCTGGGCGCCTTCCGCTCGAAACGCAGCCTCGTAGAACCACGCTGTGTCTGCCTTCTTCAAGGGATATTCTGAGTCGGTTCAGGAAATGGGGCAGCTACAGCAGTGCCACTCAAGACGCTCATGGAAGAGGCTAGGAGAGCCATTAACGGCAATGGATCTTTGTTAAATTTTTAAAAAATTTGCTGTGTGCTTTCATCACATCTTGTATTAATATTTCAGACTGTGGCCGAGCCCAGGTAACTGAAACCAGGGGAAGGAGAGACTTAGATAAGGGAGACCACTGTCCCTGTGGGCGTTTTCCCTTCCCACTGAAATCCACCACATAGCACGTCCTCAGTCAGCATCTGCATATGGAATTACAGCAAAGAGGTAAAACACACGTGCATTGCAAGGCTCTGAGTTCGATCCTCAGCCCTGGATTTAAAAACAATATAAAATGACAGGAATTCGATGGGCTGCAGTGACAGGTGGTATCAAAATTCTGGTGACCTCAAGCCACGCCTGTCACACAATGGCCAGAGCAGACCACTAGGTAGATGTTGGCGGCCCCTGACTCTCCAGACAAGCAAGGGCTACGGGGGGCTGACTTACATTTGGCTCGCCCCAGGGACACACAGGCCCGGCAGGTGCTGCTGCAGCGCCCGCAGGAGCCAGACCGAGAGGCGCCCCCGCCGGGAGCCGGGCTGCGGGGCACACCAGAGAACCACCCTCCGGCTCCGTCCATTCGTGCGATAGGAAGTGGTTGAGGAGGGGCTGGGGATTTAGCTCAAGTGGTACCGCACAGGCCTTGGACGCACAAGGGCCTGAGTTCGATCCCCAGTACCGCAACAAAACAAAACAAAACAACAGCAACAACAAAAAAGAAGTTGTTGAGGAAATAGGAAGCGGAACCGCGCGTGTGAGAGCTGAGCTGAGATCTGGACTCCGAGGAGGGGCTTCTGCAGACGGGGAGGAGAGCGGCAGCCCCTGACCTGAGTCACTGAGCTCAGTACCGCTCCACAGTGTGTCCAAGCGCTTCCCTCTCCTCTGGGCTGCAGCTCCAGGCTGCAGACGGGTTTGGCCGTCTCGCCCCTGCCTGCCCCTCCTCCCTGTTCAAAGGCTGATAGGGGTCATGGGATGACTTGAGAAGGGCAGGGGCCAGTGTCGCCTCCACACTGAGCTAGGACTTGGGCTCAAAGACTCCTTGGGCCCCGCAACGGGCCAGTGTGGGAGGACCTCGGGGTAACCACATCTTCTCCTCCGCAGGCTGCCCATTCTCCAGGGAGGCACGTTTACTTTTTTGGCACCCTCTCTGGCCATGCTCTCTCTTCCGGCCTGGAAGTGCCCAGAGTGGACACTCAATGCCACCCAGGTGAACACCAGCTCTCCTGAGTTCACCGAGGAATGGCAGAAGAGGATCCGAGAGGTACCAGGGCCAGGGAGCAGGTGGGGGGTTGAGGGCTGAGACAGGAGCTCCTGGGTCTATTCATGCGACTAACATTTGCTATCCGGCTCCCTGCTTAGAGAGACCCTGGACTTTAAGATGTGATGGAGACAAGACAGACAGAGGCCTCTGGGGAGCTAGAGTCTGCTGTGTGTGGTTGGCGGGGCAGCATGGGCAGGAGAGAGCTGGCCCCCAACAAGAGAACGGAAGTGGGGAATTCAGGAACTCATGAGTACAACGAAGAAAAGGAAACAGGTGGATGGCAGGGATGGGGCACGCTGCCGAGGAGAGTGAAGACGGGTACTCCCCAGAGCACCCTCTTCCGAGGAGGTCTGTAAGTGACAGAGACCTCCATCTTTAATAGGCTTCCTGTTTATTTCTGTGCTGGTGTCCTGTAGAGACCCTTAAAGCAAGATTCAGCGAAGTCAGATTCTTAGATCAAATCTTACATGCGATCTGTTCTTTTCTTTGATTTGGTCTAGGATTTGTGTGTGTGTGTGTGTTTTGTTTTTGCTACTCATGATCAAAAATGGATGTTTATATTTTAAAAGGTGTTTATAAAAAATACGCAGCAGAAGCCACGCTTGACTTACAAAATCTAAAATATCTACTCTTTGGCATTTGACAGGAAAACTTTGATAATTCCTGGTTTAGAACACAGCACTCAGGACAGGGGCTCTTTCCTACCGCTAAAGTAGCCGGTTCTTGCCCCTAATCCCACGCGGTCACAGACCCAGTTTCATCTGTGGTATTTTAGCTCCCTCTGCCGGTCAAACATTTTTCGCCACCGTCATAAATGAAAGGACTTTCAATTTCATTATGCATAATTGATTCACTGATTGGTTTAATTCACCGAGTCGTCACTGGGGTGGATTCTCCACGGCTCACTGAGTTATATTTATATGTACACATCGCAAGGCTGGAAACCTCTGACATCCAACCAGCCACAGAGGAAGCAAGAGGAACACAGCCCCAGGAAGAGGACTAGAACTCACTGAGCTCAGGAACCAATGGAGAGGGAGAAATGAGGAATGATTCTGTCTTGGAGAATCGGTGGTTTCAAAAGTAAAAATCAGCGGAAAGAGATGGTGGGTTCAGCCTCCAATACCATAGACCAGGTGAACCTCACCTTCCAGTATCATATTAAATTAAACTACGTGGGGCCCATTCACATTAACAAAATGTTAGGTGAACTATATTTTCAAATGCATACTTGAGTTTAAAGTCAGAGGAGAATACCACTTCCTAGAAAAGAAGGTGGAAGTCATAGCCAGAATCATGGAGCTTGTAATAGTAAGATGATGAATCAGACCCCAATCTAGAACCAAAGGCTAGAAGCTTGGGATTTTCTGATTCACTAGTAGCTGGAAAGGGCATTTCCTTTAGGGACTGGAAGTCTGTAACTCTACCCACCAGCCAAGGAAATTAGCGAGGATGCTGTTCGTTCCGCCCAGGGGTCTGTGGGAAGTGTTGGAACATAGATTTGCATGAGAGAGAGAGAGCTCCAGCACATGGTGGCATGGTGGAAAGTTTCTCAAGCTCAGAAATGAAAAACTGGTCTTGTCAAATGAAATGCCTGGGGTTCTCAGCAAAAGAAAATGTAGCATCACTCTTTTGGCACACTTCCAAATTCTAGGGTACACATGATTCCTGCAGGAAGATGAGCCCACAGATGTAAATTTGATAACATATTCTGAAAGACACTCAACAGAAGCAAGATAATTGAATATTTTCAAAGAGGCTATTAGAGTATGTTTAAATTAATGTAAGAGAATCAAGAAACAATAGAAACCATAACACAGGAGAAGATTAAAAGAAATAAGAAAGGGAAATGTAAAAATAGAACCAAGCAGAATTTTAGTAATACAAATATATAATCAAATCATTGTAATTTTAAAATGCATATAATGGTTAAACATCATCAGGCCTGGCTAAAGGGAAATTACTGAATGGAATAAAGATGATCTAAGGAAATAATTTAGGATACAGTACAGAGGGGTAAAAAGATGGGAAATTGAATATGAAATAAATGCAGAAGCAGAAGGAGAAATCAAGGGAATTCTATGAGGGATAAAAAGAAAAGATGAAAAATGCCGGATGTGGTGGCTCACACCTGTAATCCCAGCACTCAGGAGGCAGAGACAGGAGGATTGCTGAGTTTGCGGTGGCTTGCCTGGGCACCATAGTGAGCTCAGGGTCAGCCTGAACTACAAAGGGGGACCCTGTCTCAAAAAGCAAAAAAAAAAAAAAAAGGTGAAAGTGACAGCAGTAGAAGAGATATGGTGGGTAGATTAAGGCAAAAGAAAGATATGAATGCTATGCAGGTTGGGTAATGGTACACCAGATCCCAAATGGCATGAACAGTGAGCCCAGTACTAGATACACCGTGACGGAACTACAATATCAAACACAAAGAGAGCTGGGTGTGCTGGCTCATGCCTGTAATACCAGCATTTGAGAGGGAGAGGCAGAAGGATTGCCATGAGTTCAAGGTTGATCTGGAATGCATAGTCCGTCCAGGGCCAACCTGAACTACAAAGAGAGACCCTATCTCAAGAACAAACAAAAAATACAAAGAAGAAATATGGGACGCACCATGAAAAATAGTTGCTTACAGAAGAACAGGAAGTGGTTATTCACTAGCCTTCTCAAAGACCATGGAGCATTTTAACTCCATATCATTTGAGGCTGATGGCAAACCAAAGACATGTTTCATGAAACAAAGATAGTGAGAGCTTATTGCTCACATACTTTTATTGAAATAACTACTCAAGGATATTCTTCAGGCAAAAGGAAATTAAGTCTTGTGTCAAAGAGTGGTAGAAAAACAGAGAAGAAAGAAATATTTGGGGGCCGGAGGGTTAGCTCAGTGGTTCCGGCACCTGCCTTGCAAGCGCAAGGACCTGAGTTCAATCCCCGGTGACCACATATAATGCTGGGCGTGGTGGCTCACGCCTGTAATCCCAGCACTTGGGAGGCAGAGACGGGAGGATTGCTGAGTTCGCGGCGGCTTGCCTGGGCACCATAGTGAGCTCAGGGCCAGCCTG
>PVIC010032055.1:0-20875 GCA_004025085.1 Thryonomys swinderianus
GTCCTCACTGTCTTAAAGATACAGTAGGCCTGGGCTCATGCTTCCTCTGGAAATTACACTTCCTCCTGCAGAAAGGGCGTGGCAGGTCTCAGCTTTGCACAGAGATGAGTGGTTGCATTCCAACAGCTGCCAGCTGGACGGCCCGACGACCTAGAGCCGCACCTGAGGACTCAGAGCGTCCACACAAAGCCCCACCCTGCTGTAAGGCGCCTCCACTCTGTTCTTCCTGAACTTTCCTCCATTTCTGCCCAGTAAACCTCTAGGATGCCTCCTATTCCTGTGTCCTGAAAATTAGCTTTCCTTGGTAGAAGTCAGACAGATCTCAGCCTCTCCCGGGAGTGGGTGGTCAAGTTCTCCATCTCTCCTTTGGGGAACTTCCTTGGACTTTGTCCTGTGATAGTTTCACTGTTTAAAATATAACAGGTGTAGGGTGATGTGCAGTCTGTTCCTAAGTACAAACACGTGTCTGAGAAAATACATGAGCAGCATGGCTTCCGCGTGTGAGTTAGAGAGTGGTTAGTCATGAGTTTAGTGTTTATAAATTAAAGTAGGCAAATACTAAAGAAGGTGACTTTAAACACAAAGCACACAAAACAAGCTTTCACATCGATCAGGTGAACCCTGCAGACCCAAGGTGGCAAGAGCCTGACTCAGTTTCCTGCCTCTGCGTGGCAGGCCTTGCCCGCCGGAAGCCCTGGCCAGGCCGGCTCGTGGGGACGTGGTTCTCCCCACGGGGAGCAGTCCCTCTGCTTCACGCAGCAGCACTTTGTACTGTGGCTGAGACACAGGCCTGTAACCCCAGCACTTCAGGAGGCCGAACTGGAGGGTCACAGAGTTGATACAGCCTCAGCAAGTGGCAAATTAGTGACACTCTGCCCTAAAAGAAAAAAAATTAAAATGGGCTTGGGATGCACAGCAGAGTGAAGCCTCGGATTCCATCTCCAGGACCACAAAGCAAACTACAAAGAGTCCAGAAGTTTGGCCCATTTTGAGGACAAGTGCGAAGGCAGATGGGTTGGTAAATTGTCTGTGTAAATAAATAACCATAAACTTAGCAAAAAGTATGAATGGGTCCCCAACTGCACAACATAGTCATAAGGTCCAAACTGATGAATAAATCAGCTCTGTTAAGAATCACCTCTGTTGGGGGCTGGAGCTTTAGCTCAGTGGTTCCCGTGCCTGCCTGGCAAGCGCAAGGTCCCTGGTTCGATCCCCGGTAACCACGTACAATACTGGGCGTGGTGACTCACGCCCTCCAGCCATCAGTACCACACACCATAGTGCCGGGCGTGGTGACTCATGCCTGTCATCCCAGCACTTGGGAGGCAGAGGCAGGAGGATCACTGAGTTCGACGCTCGCCTGGTTTACATAGCGAGCTCAGGGCCAGCCTGAACTACAAAGTGAGACCTTGTTTCAAAAAGAACTAAAAAAAAAAAAAAAAGAATCAGCCATCAGGAGCATGGACTCCTGACACAGTGTCTGAGTTAGGCCAGAGAACACCAGGCCAGGCCAGCAGCAAAGCTGCCTCTCGCCCAGCCTGTCGCAAGGAGGGGTGCATGACACGGGGGTGGTGACATGCCAACCTGTCACCTCCTCAGACCACCGAGCTCTGGAGCCTGAGGAGAGGGGCTGGTTGGGCCAGACAAGCCAAAGAGCGCGTCACTCCACGCGGGACCCACGAGCTGTGAGCGCAGCCCTGGAAGTGGCCGGCCCGGCGCCAGACGGAGGTGCCACAGGCTTCTCGCCCAGCAGGGCACGTGGGGCTGCACCCACAGACGCCAAGCACAGCGCTCAGGTGAGCAGCTGCCATGCTGGGTGGCAAAAGGGACCCAAGGGGACGTTCTCAGACACCCTAAATTTAAAACATGAGCGGAGGGTGGGGGGTCTAAAGGGAGCTGGGCACTGCCGCCCCTGCAGGGCAGGCTCTGCCGAGCCCCTGGACCCGCCCAGACTCACTGCAGAAGGCTCAGCCCGCGGCTGGGGGCGGGGGGGGGGGTGCGGCGGCTCTCTGCTGCCCTCTGCAGGCCACCCGGGGTGCAGCCCGGGTCCACTTCTCCCTGAGCAGCCTCTGTGCGGGCAGCTCCAGAGTCCTCTGTCCAGAAATGGGATAGAGCTCGGGAAAGAGGGAGCTGAGGAACAGGGGTTGCCCCAGCAGGATAGAAACTTCTAGACGGTCATGAAGAAATGGGGTGAGCAGCTTTCATGCGGTACAGTCCCAGCGAGGCTACCGTCAGGAAGTGAATAAAAACATGCAGTGTTCTGAGCCCAGCCACAAGCTTATCCTCTAGGACAGCCAGTGGCCGAGAGAGGAGCGTTGGGAAGAAAGACGGCAGCAGCAGCCAGAGAGAGGGAAAGCAGCTTTGCTTGCGAACCAGCTTCCTGGCTCCGAGGGCCCGAGGGTGAGACGCAGGGCAGGAGTGACGCAGGGAGTGGCACTACCGCAGGGGGAGCGTCGGGGCTTTCTGGGGGCTGGCACCTCCCCGGACCAAGGGCTGCCCGCCTCTTGGGGTCAGTGTCTCTGGGGCGGCAGGTTGGACATCCTCAGCTGTGAAGGGGGAAACCCAGGACAAGGTGACCTGAGCCAGAGTGGACCAAGTGTCCAGTGACCTGCACAGCTGGGCGGAAGCCACCCCAACACTTACGGGCAGAGGCGGCGGAGCCAGTGTGGGGGCAACTTCCTTCCCAGTCGCCCTCAGATGGCACGGGGAGCCAGTGACGTCTGCAAGACGGCCTCGGGCCGGCAAGGGACCTAGGCCACCGTCAGGCGCCTCGGCCCCTGCGTGGGAGGCTGACAGGTGGCGCGGAGGTGGCCTCCGACGTCATCGACCTGTGAGCCGGCTGGGAACAAGGGGAGCGGAGGCTTCTCTGGGGTTTCCTGCCCACCTGCCCAGGGAGCCGGGGCGCAGGAAGTGCGGAGGCTCCGTGCAGGTGGCTGTCGCTGCTCCCCGCTCCCAGCCGCCGCGGGCTTGTGCAGTTGGCCCAGCTGCCGCGCTGCTGTCCAGCACGGGACGTGCGGGCTCCTGCTGGCCGCCCCGTGGCCGCCTCCGCCCCGAGCCTGAGTAGCAGCAGCAGAGGAGCCAAGAGGGAAGGAGGCCCAGACTGCAGGTGCCCTGTCCCTTCTCTGGCACCAGTGCCAGGCAGAGTGAGGCTGCAGATCCTGTCCCTGCCTTTGCAGCCCCACAGGGTCGCCCCAAGGACATTCATTATGTGATGAGGAGGCGACGGACCCCCGGTGCCAAGCGGGGCCCCAGGGCTGCTGCCGTCCTTTGTGCTCTTGGGGCGCGCAGCACCCGCACGGGGGCCGGGCTGGCGGGGCTTTCGCACCTCAGCGGTGGTTCCCAGCTCTGACTCCCTCCCCGGGCAGGCCCTAGAAACGAGATTTTTTCCCCATGAAATCCAAAGAACCAGGTCAGAAAGCTTGAGGGTGGCTGAAGCTGGGGCACCGGGAGCGCCTGGAAGCCCACATGCTCCCTCTGTGGACCGCTGCTCTGTGGCCTTTGGTCGCTGATGATCCCGGTGTTGCCTGAGTTCTGTGAGTGGCTCCAGGAGATTAATCAAACCTGATCGAGGGTGGGACCTCGGAGGACGCCTCAGGGCCAGAGAAGCCCGGCCCCGGGCGCTCACGTGACGAGCCTTGGGACACAGGCACCGGACAGCTGAGCGGGTCCCGCGGGGGAGGCCACGTCTGCCGACCCGGAGAGCAGTGCGGAGGGGCCGCCTTGTCACACGCCGAGGTGGCCTCCAGGGCGCAGGCCTGGCGCCCGCTGTCGAGCTGCTGCCCTCTGCCCTCTGCCCTCTGCACGACCTGCCGCCGTGCACGCGTGCCGCTCCCGGGCCTTCGGTCCTCAGCCACTCGGTGCGGCGAGCGCGGCTCGTGCGGCCTCCTCGGCTCCGTCCGTCTGAAGTGGCTTCGCTTCCACCTCCCGCCCTCGGCTTGGGATGCCTCCACGTGGAGCACTTCGAATGTTCTCTTCAGCATCGCACCCACTTCTGGAGCTCCGGGCGCCCCCTTCACGCCTGCCTAGTGTCCCCCACCCTGGGGCCGACACCCGCACCCCAACTTGTTTCCTGCCCTGCCTTCACCCCTTTCCGGGGCCCTTCGCCGGGCCGGCTCCGAGCTGGGGCCTCTTGCTGTGCATCTCCATTTGCTGCGGGGTCTGCGGACCCTCTGGCTTCTGCCTGCCTTTCAGTAACAGTGACATCTTTTCAGTTCCAAAATTCCGTGTGGCTCTATCTCCTGTTTCTTTGCAGGTATTTTCGGTTCTATTTAAGTGCTCACGATGGCTCCTGGGAGCATTTCTGAATCGCTGCTTGAACTCCACAGCTTTGACTCACGCCATGGTTTGGTGCACGTGGCCGGTCGCGGTGCCGAGTGGCTGCGGTTCGCAGAGTTTTGAATCTTTCTTTGCAGGGCTCGGTGTTCCATCCGCCTCATGCAGACTGCTGGCGTCCTGGGCTCAGCCTGGGGGGGGGGGTTAGGGTTAGTTTCCTTCTCCAGCTCTTTGGGGCACGTCTGGTCTGGCTGTGTGTGTACCTCACAGCGCCGAGTCCAGGAAGGGGCGAGGTCAACTGCTGTGGTCAACTGCACACACACACACACACACACACACACACACACACACACACACACACACAGAGGCATGCGCCAGAGCAAGGGGTCTCTATAGGTGGTTTCCTGGTATTTTCCAGCCCATCATGGCTCCTGACTCCCTTCCCAGCCTGCAAGTCAGGAGGCAGAGACGGTGGGAGACACACAGGGACAGAGGAACTGAGCCACCTGCCAGCGGGTGCCAGAGGGGCAGGTGCCACGTGTGGGGAGCAGCCTAGTCTGAGCGTGCCTGTCCGGCCTGCAGATCTGCACCGGTGCTGCATCAACCAGCAGCTGAGAGGTCGCACCAATGCAGACAGTGCCGCCCAGCCCCCAAGACGGACCTGCGACCTTCGGAGTGGCCATGCGGGAGGCCTGACCCGGAAGGTGAACAGCCCCGACGGGCCCTGACCGCTGCTGCTCAGGTTGGCAGCATGTGGCTTCCTTCCTGTGTAGGTTAGGACTGAATTCTAATAGAGTTAATTAAGTGTGTGATGGATGTACTTACTCTTGTTAAAGTTAAGCATAATAAAACATAGTGTAAGAAAGTTAGAGATAGGAAAAAGATTTAAGAAAATTATAATGTGACATTTAAAGAACTGATTCCAGACAGCATGTTTATAGTTGACAGCCTACTCCTATTTGTGCACTAATTTCCTGGATGCTTTGTTCCTGTTTTTCCTCACCTATAAGATAATATGTAACTATTTTCAAGGCCATGTTGGCCTTTTGGAACAGTATAAATATAACCTGCTCAATAAACAGGGTGCCTGCTCAGTATTGACTGAGACCTCCTGAGCCCATCTGTTCTTTTTTTTTTTTTTTTTTTGAGACAGGGTCTGGCTTTGTAGTTCAGTCTGGCCCTGAGCTCACTATGTAGCCCAGACAAGCCTGGAACTCAGCAATCCTCCTGCCTCTGCCTCCCGAGTGCTGGGATGACAGGTGTGAGCCACCACGCCCGGCACTTTGGTCTGTGGTGTTGACTGCTGGTGGGCGTGAGTCTCCACACCCGGCTTTTTCTCTCTTCTTAATCCTTCTCTCTTCTTAATCGGTGCTCCTCGACCTCACGACCCCACTGACCTGTCCAGCAGGCCTGGACAGCCACGTGGACCCCACTGCCACCTACAGAAGCACTGCACATAGCAGGCACGAGTGCTGCTATTTCCTCCACTGGGCACAATTGTTTATTTCCCCGTGGCGCTGTTTCTTCGTCTTCTTCAGGACTGGCACCACGCCTGTTTGCCCTGAGGCTCCCTGCTGGAGCCCGGAGTGCCCGGGTGTCTGGAGTCGCAGGGCGCGCCTGCGTGTGCAGCTGAGGCTTGTGCAGTGGCGCGTGCGCAGGGTGGCCAGGACAGTCAGGAAGGAGCGGCCTCTGCCCTCTGCCCAGGGTCTCCTCCACAGGGCGCGCACTGGGGCAGGTGGACCGGAGGCCACTTCCCGTTGCCCTCGCAGGTGCTCCCCGGGCTTCCTCCTGGGTGGGAGCCGCCCGCACAAGCCAGCCCTTCTAGGACCTGCAGTGGCTCCTGGGCAGCGCCATGGCAGGCGGGGCCTCCTCCCAGGAGCCCGCCACCCCCAGTGCCCTTGCCCTTGGGGCGTCCAGTCAGCGGCCAGGGCACCCGGCCGCCTTCCCGGCCTCCACGCGGCCCCGCTCTCCTGACCCCCTTGCTGGCACACGGCTCCTGCCTGTCTCTCCCTGTCGTGGCTCATTTTCCCTATTGGCGATTTCCCTTATTTGCCTATAAACTCTACATTTTAAAGCCAGTAACAGCAGATTAAACCGGACGCTCTTGTGCGTGTTCAGATGCTCCCATCCCAACCGTCCTGTCTGGTGTCTGAGGCCTGCTCAGCCCCGCTCGCTGCGCCTCCACGTCCCTCTGTCTTCGTGGCTGCCCAGGGGCTTTAGCGCGTCTCCCTGCTGGCAGCGGGAAGGAACCCTCGAAAGCCACCCGTCGGACTGCTGCCTGCTTGGCTGAAACAGCCCCAGGCCCCCAGTCCGGGCCTCCGGGGTGCCCGTCAGGGCAGGGCAGGGCCGTCGGTGTGCTCAGAGCAGCTTCCCTCTCGGCTCTCAGACAGCGCCCTGCTGGGGCCAGGGCAGGCGACCACGTCAGCGCAAACGCACGGACATCTGAGCGCTCACCTGCACTTTGAGCAGTTCGGAGACGCGCTGGCATTGGCTGGTGCCCCCAGGGGCCCTGGGTCTACAGGGTGGCCGCGGACCCTCCCGACCAGCGCCACCGGCCCCACCACGAGATGGGATCCGACTGGCCGTGCAGCTCGGCTGTGGCTCAGACCTGGGGCATGCCCGCCCGGTCCTGGGGACGCCCCGTGGCCTCCTGCTGGGCACATGCGCAGGGGTTCCGAGGGTGCGGGCGGTCCTGCCCAGTGTCTGGGGGCCGAGGTGGCCAGAGGGTACTGTCTCTGCACTCGGCCCTTTTCTGGGCACACTCCCCAGCCGCAGGCCGCGCCATCCTCTCCCGACACTTTGACAGACCCCTGATGGGAGCCCCGCGCCCATCATGGCATGTGCCCTGAAGGGGAGTCTGGTGGCCCTGCCCTGCCAGGCCAAGGTGTGAAAGCAAGTGCCACAGCAGTGACCTCAGGCCAGTGGGCACACGGTGGGCACCGAGCAGAGACCACACAAAACAGTAGCAGAGGATCAGGTTTAATGGTCACTCTAAGGGTATCGTACATTGTTTAGAGCCCAGCCCATCCGTGGCCAGGGACACAGGCAGGTGCCCTCGACCCTGGGCTCTACAAATGGGGGGCCTGCCCCCAAGCCTCAGCTATATACAAGACAGCCCACCTGTGGGCCCTGGGCAAGGCGGAGGGGGAGCCGGGGACCCCTGACACCCACCAGCTCCTCGGTCTCAGGCCTGGAGCCGGGCCGGCAGCACCCAAAGTGATTCTCACCCCCAGGGCCCAGCCCAGTCCCAGGTCTCCACGTGAGGCAGAAGCCTCCGACCAAGGCCAGCAAAAGCAAGAGCTACCGGGCGCGGGGCAGTGGGGCGGCCCCCCCACCCCTACTGCCCTGCCCAGCTGCCCCCGCCGGGCCTGGCGCCAGCTGAGGCCAGAGTGACCAGCGTGGGGTGCGGGGAGGGAGGAAGGGGAGCTGACGGACGGGCACCCTGGTGCTGGTGATCAAGACGGCAGGGCTGAGGGGCCGGGGCGGGAGGGCCGGACGCACGCTGGCTGGGTAAGCTGTGCTGCGACCAGTAGCACAGCGCTGGACTAGTTAACTCGTCAGATTGCTTCAGGGGCAGAGAAATTGCACTTATTTCTATGAACCCCGCGCAGGGGATTTAACGCTGCAGCCTCCAGGCGAGGCGTGGCAGGTCGGCCCCCGCCGCGAGTGTGCGCCGGCCCAGGACTGCGGCCTTCGGGCCACAGACGCAGTGAGGACCGGACCCCGTGAGAACCTGAGCGACCTCCTGGGCCCGAAGAGCTCTGGGCAAGAGCAGCCCCCGGGTCCTGGTGCGGCGGCCGTGGCCTGGCGGTGGCGGCACAGCCCGGGCCTCACAGGACCTCATCCAGGTCCAGCAGCTTCGAGTGCTGGCGGCTCTTCCACAGGCGGTACAGTCGGAAGTCAAAGTAGGTCTCGATCATCTGCTTTCCTGTGCGGGGAGCAGGGCGGGCGCTCAGGGCTGGGCGGGAGCCCCCGCCTGGGGCTGGCGAGGGGCGCTCACCTTGGGCGGACAGCTCCAGCGGGGACTCGAAGGTGACCCTGTAGGGAGTCATGAGGTTCCTGAGGTTCCGGAACAGCTGCAGGAAGAGAAGGGCGCCGTGAGCCGCAGCCGGGGAGCGAGCGGGGTGCCGCCCGTCAGCGGGCCTTACCTTCTCCCCATTGGGGTTCCCCAGGACGTAGCAGCCCATGATGTGGATGACGTTCGGCTCTGGGTTCACCTTGCTCATCAGGCGGCTCAGCCGCTTCCAGAAGCTGGCGGAGGAGAGTCCCAGGGGCCTCAGCCCAGGCCCGGCGCTGCCTGGGGCCCCCCCCGCCCGGGCGCCCGCCCTCTCACTGGATCATGTCCTCCTCCTTCTCCACCTTGGCGAAGGTGGCCACCTTGTTCTTGAGCAGATAGAGGTGTCCAGGGCCTCCCTGCAAGAGGCTACGCTTAGGCGTCCAGGTGCCAGAGGGAGCCGTCCGCGCCTGCCCCGCCCACGAGCAGGCACTCGGCACCCCTCACGCACACCGCGCACGCACAGAGGCACGCCTGTGCACACACAGGACAGATGCACGGACACAACATATGCACACAGACCATCCATACACACACACACACACACACACATCCTTGAGACACAACCCTGGCTGTCTCCCCCCCACCCCGGCGTTTCCTTGGTGTGAAGGGAGGGCCGGGCCCCACCTGACAGAAAATCAGCATTTTCCAGATCTTGGCTCCCTTGTGATACACATTCAGCTTCTTCTCTATCTCCTCTGTGGACGGGAGGTGTGAGCACCGCCCCGGCCGGCGCCACCCTCCCTCCCCGCCGGCACTCGGCTCAGGCCGGCAGGACACGTACCCAGGATGTCCTCAAAGGTGGCGTGCTCGTGGTCCTAGGACAGGCAGGCCACGTGTCAGGGCCCGGCAACTCCCACCCGACTCCTGGGCACCAGCGGGGCCTGGGCCCCGGGGGCAGGGCGTCCAGAGGGCACTCACGTAGAGGATGGGGATGATGGACGGGTCGTCCCTGCGGATGATGGTGGGGATGTACTCGGCTTTGGGCACCTTGGAGGAGATGAGCTGCGGACAGGGAGCTCCTCAGCGCCAGGCCGCACGGCGGGGCGGCGGCAGGAGCGCAGCAGCCCGTGCCCTCCAGAGCCGGAGGAGGCCGAGCGCGCACCGCCCACTCCCGCGGCCTCTGGGGGTGCCCGGAGGCTCACCATGACCTTGGGCGGCAGGAAGCCTGCCGAGCTGCAGGCCGCAGCCTCCGCACCCTTCTCGGCTTCCCAGTCCCAGTCCTCACAGGCCTCGTCCAGCGTGCAGTGGGAGCTCTGCAGGTCGCTGCCTGGGGGGCAGCAGGGGCCTCGCAAGCCGCATCCTGGAGGTCTTGGGGGGGCGGGGGGGCTGCGAGGCGAGGGACGGTGCCGGCACCGGCGGGGAAGAAGGGACACCCAGCTGCCAGGCCATTAGCTGAGTGCAGGCGGCAGCGCAGCCAGGTGCGTGCCAGGCGCAGGGGGCAGAAGCGCCGCCCACGGGCTTTCCGCCCAGGTGGCGCAGCTCTCAGCGCTCCTGCCTGTGGGCTCAGGAGGCGGCCACGACCCCCGGGGGCTGCACGGAGACGCAGGGAGCACAAGGAGAGCCGAGCAGCCCCGGGTGCCGGGGAGGTGGGCCCACTGCCCGGACACCTACTGTCTCGGGAGTCGTGCGAAGTGTCGGCTTTCGTGGGGGTGGGGTCGCTCCAGGACCGGCTGAAGCTCCGCTCGCGCCGCTCAGCGAACGCTGCAGTGAGAGCAGAGCCGTCAGCGGTGGTCCAGGGAAAACGCAGGCCCTGCGCGGGAGGGGCCGTGGGGCGGGCAGCGCCTGCGTGCGTGGGACCTGGTCACAGTGGCAGGGTCAGGAGCCGGAGGCAGAGAGGGACCCGGTTCAAGGACACCGCTGGGCAGGCCTGGGGGGCGCGTGGGGGGCAAAGCCGGAGCGGCCGAGCCCTGCAGCCCCGCTGGGGAGAGGACTGGCCAGAGCGAGGCTGAAGACGGGAGACCTGCGGGAGGCAGAGCTGGCCTGGGGCGGGACCTGAGCGGACCGCCGGGGTGGGCGGAGCTGGAGTGGGTCTGGGGCATCGGTCTTTCCAGGCTGCCGGCTGCAGGCGTGGCACCCCTGGGCCAAGCACAGAGCTGCCCCGACCCTCGGCTCTTACTCTGGGCCTTCACCCGCCGACTGCCGACCATGCGCAGGTGCTTGCGGAAGTTCCTAGGGGAGGAAGCATTGGGCGACGGAGGTGTGGCCCAAGCCCCGCCCCCGAGCCTGGCCCCGCCCCAGGCCTGGCCCCGCCCCGAGCCCTGACCTCGCCGAGGCTCCACTTGGAGCCCCTCCCCGTGGCCCTGTGCGCTCCCCGCTGCCTCCCTCACCCGCCGCCCCCCAGGCGAACCCCTCCCCCGGGGCCCTTCCGGGCCTCCACTGGCCCACGGCGAAGGGACGCCGCTTCAGCAGGCCTCCGCGATCCTCGCAGGGCTCACGGTGCGTACGCAGGCGCGCCCTCTGCCGACCCTTCCCACGCTGACTCAGGCCTGCCCCACCCTCCTCGGGGCGGGGCCGCCTTCCTCGCCGCCCGGTGGTCACACGGGTGCCACCTGCAGGTCTGCCTGGGGTCTGACCGAGGCACCCCGCCCTCCTGGGGAGCAGGTCCTCGCTCCCTCATCGCTTGTGCCCTGCCAAGGCCCAGCGTCTGAGACGGACAGGCGTGCTGCCTAGGCACGCTGGGCGGCGTGGGGGAGGCTGGCCCTTGCCACAGCCCCAGGCTCCGGGCGCCAGGCCCAGACAGAAGCCGGGAGGCAGCTGGCAGCAGTACAGCTCTCCATGAAGCCTCCGAGTGCAGCTCCCGGGCGGAGAGGAGCCGGGACCCAAGGCATCTCCTGCCTGCCACGTCCCCAGAGCAGGGCCAGGCCAGTGGTCGCCACCGCCCTTTCCCCACCGGGTCTGCAGGGCCAGGAGGGCCCGGCCAGGCCAGTGCAGACCGGAGACAGACCCTGGTGGCGAGTGGCTGGCAGGCCCTACCTCTGGATTACGGACGCGGAATCATTCTCCCGTTTCCGGCGCTTCCTCTCCGCGTAGCCCCTGAACACCCTGGGAAACCGCGGCAAGTCAGCGCTGCCCTTGGCCAGAGGCAGGGGGACACAGACGAGGGACAGAGGCACAAACAAAGAGCCTGGCGGGGCACCCACGGCCTGGCTCCTGGCAGAGCCTGTCGTGGCCTCGGGGCCCAGAGGGCACCATGCCCACGGGCTGAGCACTCGGTCAAAGCCCAGGTCCCTGTCCTGCGTACAGCTGCTTAGGGTGGTAGGGCTGCCCCTGGGCAAGGCTGTGCCCCGGGCACAAGCTGCACCAGTACTTACGAGATGCTGCAGCCACAGCAGGAAGGGCAGCGTGAGAGAGAAGACACTGTGAGCCCAGACCCAGCTGCCCTCAGCCCGAGGCCCCGAGGCAAGCCCCCCCCACGCAAGGTCCCTCACACACGAGCTGCCAGCGGACGCCGGCCGGACAGCCGTGGCTGAGGAGCTGGGCCCACGCCCCGGGCCCTGAGCCTGGTCAGCTGGTCTGGGCCAGTCCTGCAGGGGCCTGCGATCTGAGGAAGGGATGGGGGAAGGGGAGCAGACACAGCCTCCCGGGGAACCCCTCTGTTACAACTGTGTCACATCGGGTAGCAGAGGCTGTGGTTTGGGGTACACCCCCATCCCTATACACCCCATGATGACGGTACCAACTGTAGGCCTGTGACATATCCCTGGGGGCATGAGGACAGGCCAGAGGGTCTGGGGTGGGTCGGGGTGGTGACACAGGGAGGCAAAGAACGGGTCAAGTAGGGATCCCGCCAGACCTGAGCTGTGGAAACGAGAGCCCCCAGGGCCTCAGCCTGCCAGCCGGGCCCCTGGCACACTGGGGCACCAGTGACCGTTCCCGAGCAGCACCCAGCTGGCCCAAAGTCCAGCAAAGGGTGGCCAGTATTCCTGGGCACCAGGCCCTGTGGGACTCACGCTTGCATAGTTGTGGTTGCCGTCTGGAAGCTGAACAGGTTCTCCTTGGGGAACCACGTGCGGATGGGAACATCATCTGGGAGAGAAGGTGTCGGGGCGGTGTGAGCTGGCTCCTGGACCTGGCCTGCCCCATCAGAAAGGGGTCCAGACAGCAGGGTTCCTGGCGTTGCCACATGGGCTCCCCTCGCCTGTGCACGTTCAGAAACTGAATCGTGGCTTTGACCCTCTAACTCCCTTGGGCTTCCCAGAATTCGAGGAGCGTCCTGCGGAGACAGCCCGCTCCCAGCAGGGACCAGGACAAGGGCTCACTCCATCTCCTTCGTGCCCACGGCCTCGGGCCCTTTCTGATGGCTGACTGGGCCCTCTCCTCGATCCCCCCAGGGGAGGAGGTGGAGGCCAGCACCCCTGGTGGACAGCGCCTTGCCGATAGCCAGCCTCCTCCCCGGGCCTACAGAACTCTTCCCCAGCGCCGGGCAAGGGAGGCTTCTCTGAAGGGCACAGGGGTTAGGCAAAGCTCCTGCAGAGCTTGACATCTCGAGCCCCGGGCAGCGCCTCAGGACTTCCTGGAGACGCCCCTCTGCTAGGGGTCCCATGCGCTTTGCTTGTTCACCTCTGAAGGTCCTCCCGCCCTCCCGGCAGGAACCCCGGGCTGGGAGGGCTGAGTTCTGCCAGAGTGAGAGGGGCACCAGCTCGGGCACGCTGGGGTGGTCCCAGGGCTGCGGGCTCATCCCGAGTCTGCCCGCGCACACGCTCTCCGCCCGCTGCCCCCTCGCAGAGCTGGCTGCTGTCACCCGGCCTGCTCTCAGCCCACGGCCCTCACCCGACACCCGGTCGACGCTGTACATCCTCTCCAGTTTCTTGCGGCGGCCAGAAGCCTCCGGCCCCGGTGGCTGGTCCAGCCCGAAGGCCCGTGGGGAGGGCCCGGGCCCCCGCTGAGCACACGCAGGACAATCTTGGGAGCCCTGGCGGCCGCCTCCCCAGCTCTGGCAGGGCCTGCTGATGTCCTCGCGGCTGCTGCCCGGGCTGGCGCGGAGGGGCTGGCTGTGGCGATGAGGGTGCCGCTCCTGCTGCCGCTGCCCTTTCACCACGGCCAGCTCGATGGCCTCAGCCTCGGGGCCAGGCAGCAGGGCCGGCTCCCGCGAGATGGTGTACACGCGGGGCTGGGGGGCCTCGGCAGCCGGCTTCCCGCCGGCAGCCTCGTCTGAGAGACTGCCCTCGTAGCGGCCATTGGAGACCAGGGACAGGCGGCGCTTGTTCTGTGGGGCCGGCTGCATCTCGGGGGACCCGTCGTGGCCAGAGTAGGCGTCAGCCAGCAGGTGGTCTGGGGAGAGGTACCGGGTGAGCCCGCGCCTGTGAGCCTGCGCTGCCAGTCCCCTGGCACACCGACCAGGGCCCCCAGGCACGGAGCCTGCCGTGCCAGCTCCCTGACGCCTTCAGGAGAGGTGTCCCCGGCCACTCTGTCCTCCGAGCTGGTCTGAAGCCCTCACGCGCGCCCGGGGTGGGTGGCAGGCCTTGCCACAGTGTACACTCCCGAGGAGCGGGAGCAAACAGCCCCTCTGCAGTCACACCGCGTGCCTGCTGCCAACTCCTCCCCTCCCCCCTGCCAGCTGGCCCCGGAGACAGTAGTGCCAGCCCTGGGGGTGCCAGGAGGCCTGTTGCCATGCCGACGGCCCAGGCTGGGTGGGTGTCATGGTGATGAGTGATCAGAGCTCCTCCGGGCCTGGGCCAGGCTGGGGCAGGGCCGTGAGGTGCAGAGGGCAGAGCTGGGGCGCACACCGCGCTGCCTACCTGCCCCGTTGCGGCTCTCAGGGTGACTCTGGGACAGGTACTCTCCAAACGCTCGGGCTGCGCTGCAGGGTGGCAGGGGCAAGGTCGGCCGGGCGCCCCTCCCCCGCCCTCACCAGAGCCGCCGTCTCTGTGCCCCAGCCCGCTGCGCTCACCGCACTTTGGCCGCCACCGAGGACACGGCCTCGCTCCTCAGCGCCCTCCTCCTGGAGGCCGCGGCACCCATGGCCGCGGCCGCGCATCCCCCAGGCCTCAGAGCGCGCCCCGCGCCCGCCGCCTCCGCCGGGGGAGCCGCGCCACGCCAGAGGTAGCGCTCAGGCTCGCGGTCGTGGTCCCGCTCGCGCTCGGGCCCTGCATGGCCGTGCCGGGCGCTCCGTGCGTCCCGCCAGCGGGTGAGATCGGCCGACCGGGGGCGGTGGCTCCGCCGTGACGTCGCGGCTGGGCGGGCCGTGGTGCCCCCGCCCCGTGACGCCGTCGGGCGCTGCCCCTGCCCCGCGCACGCGGCGCTGGGGGTGCGCGGAAGGGACGCCGGGCTCTGTCGCCCGGAGCCGCCACACCCGTGTCTGGAAAGTGGACGGGAAGCGCCCCCGGGAGACTGCCGCGTGTTCCAACAAACTCCGGCAGCCCTGGGGCTCGCTCCGCTTTGGGGCCCAGTCCTACCCAGGTCCCGGGCGCCCTGCCTCCCTTGGCCCGAGTTGTCTCCCCGGGAGGACAGATGACAGGCGCCCCCACCCCGGCACCCTCGCTGCTCAGGTCCATCTTGGTGACCCTCTGACCGAGACGCGTTCACAGTCAGACCCCGCCTTTATTCACATTCAGCGGGGGCTCCGGCACCCCACAGAGGCCGCAGGGGCACCTCGGGGGCGCTGCTGGGGGGCGCTGCTGGGGGCAGGCAGAGGACAGCGCGGAGAGGCGAGCCCCGTCTGGGAGGAGCTAAATCCTCAGGAAAGGGCCCTCAGGAGCAGTCCGGGCCCCTGCTCGGCGCCTCCTGGGCCACGGAGCGGAGGTTCGGGGAGACTTCGGGGCAGGAGCCTCCACGCGTCTCAGTCGCGCAGCCTGGAGGGCGAGGAGCCTCGGGACAGCTCTGGGCACGCCCGGCCAGGGTGCTGGTGCTGCTGCAGGGGTCACCCTCCTGCGAACAAGGCGCAGATGAGGGAGCCCGGCCCCGCTCCGGGCTCGGCCTGCGCACCGGGCCGCCCTGCGGCTCACCGAGTCCGCGCCCTGCTCCAGCCGTGCGCTCTGCAGGGCAGCGCACGTGTCCCCGAAGAGGTCTGGCAGCTCCTCCTCGTACTCGGTCTGGCCGTCAGACTCATCTGGAGGGACAGGGAGAGCCCTGTCCAGCTCTCTCCAGCAAGTAACTGGATGCTCAGAGACGGACCCCTGACCTGCGGCCGCACAGGTCCTGGGTCACACCTGGCCCTGTCCCCCGGCAGGAGCTTCTGCAGTGGCGCAGGGAAAGCAGAGCCCCAGGCCGGACTTCACCTTCAAGGGCAGAGCCGCAGTGCCTGCCGGGACACATGGCACAGTGCTGGGGGTTCTCTGGGGCCCCTTAAGAGAGGGCAGGCTGCCCCTGTGGGAAGGGCCTGTGGCCATCACTCCTCTCCTGCAGGTGCCAGTTAGGTACGGGGCGACTGGGCATGCGCCTGGCTGCCCGGGGGACAGTTCATTGCCATGGGGCGACTTGAGGCTCTGGGGCCGAACAGAAGGCAGCAGCAGGGGCCGAGCTTCCTGGTCAGGGGATGGCCGCGATGAGTGAGTCTCGCGGGCACGGGAGGCCCTGGGCTGACACCTGCTGGGCGCCTGGCTCACCATCCACTGCGGCTGCCTTGGCGGGCTCGATGCGGGACACCATCGCAGCAAGGTCCGTGAAGGAGGGGCTGGGGCAGGGCAGGACCTGGGGTGCACAGGACGACAGGACATCCGCTTGGCACTCAGCCCACGGTGGCCGCCCAGAGGGCGGGGTGGGCGCGCAGGGCACTACCCGCTCAGCCCTGGAGCTACAGGGAGAGCCACCACCCTACCGCGCTGGCCTGCTGCTTGCTTGTCCCCTGCTGGTCCTGCAGCATCTTCTCCAGAATGCCACTCCTGACCCAGATGTCGAACACCGTCCGTCCATGGCGGTAACCCACTTCCTGTGTACACAGCCGGCCCACCGGGAGGCCTGAGACCCGCGCCGGCTGTGGGAGGAGGCTGGGGCCCCGCCCCCGGCCCAGCACTCACACAGATCTCGCGGAACTTGCCGAAGTCCAGGGTGCGGTAGCTGTCGATGGGGGGGCGCAAGTACTCACAGTAGTCACTGCTCTTCACCAGCTCCAGCTGCCGGACGCAGCACACGTACGCCAGGCGGGCCTGGATCTCGGCCATGTTCAGCACCTGCCGAGACACGTCCTGGCCCAGCCTCACTTCCGTGCCCCGGGACCCAGGCACAGCACAGACTGGGGCTAAACGTAGGTGCCTCCTTCGTCTGGCCTGGCCCAGGGGCCAGGGGAGGGATGCCGAGTGACCCGCCGGCCTCTACGAGACAGAGGCCGTGGGGCTGCAGGCAGGCGCCACGGAGCACTCCAGCCACTTGCCACCATGCCCACCTTCACTTTTGTAGCCAAGGGGTTCCAGCGTTTCCACAGCAGCCACCAGCCTGACAAAGCATCGCCGTAGTTGGTGAGGTCGGTTTCATCCTGGCTGCCCACATCAACGGCGATCACCACCTTCGCCCCCAGGGATCTGGCCACATCGGCTAGGGAGGAGGCAGCAGCCTTGTCACCACCCCCTGGACCAGGGGTCACGGAGCCCAGGCTGGGGTGGAGAAGCCCCAGAGCCCATGGGTCTAGACCTCGCCTCACTGTGCCCGCAGGCCAGAGGGGACAGGAGCTACGTCGCCTCAGGAGCACACGTCCAACAGGCAGAGACATCTGTGACACCTGCAGGCCTTTAGCCCCCGACTGTGGTCACAGATGGGGCCCAAGTACTCCGGTTTGTCTGTCTGGCCTTCACTCTGCGTGACACTGTGCTACCAGGAACAGCCATATGCCAGGGGCACTGCATGCCCATCCGTGTGTATGAGTGTCCTCAACTGGTGCCAGCCTGACATTCTCCCTCGGCACATTCCGAGGAAAACACGGGGCACCCCAGCCCTCCTGGTGGAGGCAGCCACGGCAAGCAGCCACGGAGTGCAGTGACCAGGGAGCCACTGCCCGGCCCTTACTGCACCTGGCAGGTTGTTGATGTAGCCCCCGTCCATCAGCAGGTGGCCGTCCTTGGGGTCACAGAGAGGGGGCATATACCCCGACAGAGACATGCTGGCGCGCACATACCTCCACAGAGAGCCTGCCAATCAAAAGGGTCTGGTGGCAGAGGGCCCCGGGAGGAGCCTTTCACCACGTGCGACAGCTTCCTGTCCTGGACCACAGGTCGGCCCAAGGACATATAGGTGCCCCTCCTGAGAGGGCACCAGGTTGGCCACAAAGCACTGCCGCGGCCCTAGTTCCTGAAGGAGTGCCCTCCCTCTGCTTCCTCATGGTGCCCGTTTGTCCACCCAGCTGTTCTTCCTCTTGACTGTGTTGCTCCACCTGGGTACCCACAAAGGTGTCACCCTGCCTCTCTTGGAGACCCAGCCATGCTGCCTGCCTCCTTCTTGAGTCCCCTGGTTCCCCTCCAAGGGCACCCCTCTCCTGCCATGTGCCTGCCGCTGCCCTGGCACTGTGGACTAGCCTAGGGTGCCAGGGCTGGAGGACTGCTCACCATCAGTGTGGACCCGCATGGCAGAGGCCGTGATGTCAGTGGTGATGGCAAAATAGGGGAGCCACAGGTCCTGTGGGGAGACAGAGCTTATGGGAGGCCCTCTTGCACTGAGGGCAGGTGGCTGTGGGCCCTCACCTCAATCTGCTGGTCTCTGAAGACGCTGCGGACGCTGCTGTTGAAGCCAGCTCCCGAGAACATGGATGTGATTGGGTAGGTCAGGTCCAGCATGGCCTTCAGCACCGACGTCATGTCCTGGGGACACAGGAGCCTCTGCAGAGGAGCTCCATCGGGCTGGGGACCCTGCCTGCTGCAGGGCAAAGCACAGGCATGCGCCCCCAGGAGCAGGACACAGGTGTCCAGCAGCGCGCGGAGGCTCTGGGGTCTCGGAGGTGCCTGCTGGGGGCCTGGGCCTCAGAGGGCGCATGGAGGCAGGGGAGCCCTTGGTCCCTCCTGAGCGTGGGGCACCCTCACCTCATGGCGAGCCCGTGCCAGGCCTCCAGATCACTGCGGGGGCAGCAGGCAGGGCTGGGAAGCCAGCACTGGGCGGGCGGGGTCGTCAGCAGCTGGACGAGCCCAGGGCCACCCTCACCGCCAGGGGGCCCAGGCTGCCCCTCCAGAGAGCGGAAGACTGTGGCTGACCAAATCCCCACCGTGACGAGGCCCCCAGGGCTCTAGTACTCAGGACTCTCTCCACACCTGCTTTCTCAGCGACGCCTCTGGGGGCGCCTGGGCTCAGAGCGTACGTGACTGGTCTCACCTGAGGACGCCCAGTCTCTGGGTCAGACTCGGCCTTCTTAGGCCAGAGATGTAAGAAAGGGACTCCACTGCCCCAGGGGTGGGGTGCCCAAGATGGCGGTGAGGCGGGTCAAGCTTTGAGCCCCACTGGACACGCGGAGGGCCTGTGCTCATGAGAGGATCCCAGGCTCTTCCCAGGGCCCAGTCCACCTCCCAAGAAGCCTCTGCCTGCTCCAGAGAGCCGCTGTCGTCTCAGTGCTGGCTGCCACCCTGCCAGGTGCCATGCCTAGCACACTCTTCTGAAGGCAGCAGCAACCTAAATCCCTCTGCCCACTGCCGCTCCTGCCCGCAGCACCAGAGCCTCTGAAAGGGCCTCCCATGGGCTCCCCGGCCCAGAACCGGACCCCGCTACACTGTTCTGCTCTCACAGGCATCTGCAGCAAACGCCGCTGCACCACCAGGCCCAGGGTGGTCCCAGGCCCTCTCCCGGGTGGGCAGGCGGAGGGCCATTTCTAGAGCAGGGCCACACTGTGGTATTTGGGGCTGGCGGCAGGCATGGCAGCAGCAGAAGCGCATCTGAGAGCCCCCACGTGGAGGATGACCAATCCTCTTTCTGTTAAAAAGCAGAGCAAGGGCCTTTCATCCCACACAGGCCGCACCGGGCTCTGCCGCGCCGCAGGGCCCCGCAGCAAGGCTGCAGCCGGCGCTCTGGCTCCTTTTGTCCTACATCTAATGCTCCGGCTCTCGAGCCCGTTTATGATGAAGCCAGAGCACGGGCCAGAGCCACTGACAGCTGCCCACACCCTCATCTGAGGCATGCCAAGCCAGCCTTCTGCCCGAGGAGCCCAAGGTCTGCCGAGTGCCCCACCGGGCCGGTCCCGCACCGCTGTCCTGCCCAGCTTTGCCACTTACTGTTCCGAGTCCTGGTAGCCCTGGTCCCCACCCCAGGGCCCTGCACAGCACACCATACCTCCTGTCCCCAGGCGCGGGGGGTGACAGCCACCACCTCCCCTGGGTCACCGGGTGCCCGCCACGCTCATGCCCTCGGCCCCTTCCTGTGTCCTTCCCTGGCCCGCCCTGACACCCGCATGTCTCTCCCCCCCAAGGCCGGGCCCTGAGGGGCGCAAGCTGCCGCTCACCTCAGCCCACTGCTGGGCTCGGATTCGCATCTGGCTGTAGTTCCGCTCCTCGGCATACAGGGCACCCATGAAGGCCCCAATGGATGTGCCTCCGACCATGTCCACAGGGATGCCACATTCCGCCAGAGCCCGGAGGATGCCCACCTGGGCACAGCCTCTTCATCAGCCAGGGCATAGAGAGGAGATGAGCGTGTCGCCAGGGCCCGCCCCGGGCTCTAGCCCAGAGTGCGCTTCTCTATAGTTCCTGACTCCTGCCTGGGGTGCAGATGGGCAAAGTCCCGCTCACAGAGGGCGTGTGCACGTGACGCAAACTCTGCTGGGCCGAGGTGCAGCTCCTCGCGTGTGTGGGGACCCTGGGTTCCATCCCCAGCACCCCTCACACACACCAGAGGTGAGCAGGGTAAGCCAATCCCAGCCCTCCTCTCTGGAGGTGCCGAGGGGCCCGCGGAGCTGAGGTGGTGGAGCAGGACGGGAGGGTCACATGAAGAGCCCGCGCGGCGCACTCAACCTCAGACACTTGCTGGCCAGGCTTAGCTGAGGACAGGCCAAGGGACGGCGACTCCACCCCGTAAGGTCCTGGCGAACACTCAAAACCTGAGAAGGAGGTGCAGGTGCAGGCCCCGGCGGCCCCAGAAAGGGGGCCTTGGCTACACCTCGAAGGGCTGAGGTATGTGCATGTTTTCAGGGAAGAAGTCAGACACCGACATACATGTACACAAATACACAACTATTCCACTCACATGAAGCACCTAGAATAGGCAAATTCATGGAGAGGGAAAATAAACCAATAATTTGTACTGAGGATTTAACTCAGTGACACCATGCCTGCCTCATAAGCACAGGGTCTTGAGATTGATCCCAGGTATTACAAAAAAACACAAAATCAAGCCAGAACAAACAAAAAAAAGTGAAATAATAATGACCGGGGTTAAAGGAGAAGGAATAGGAGTATTTAATGGGCACAGAGCATGTTTGGGGTGAACATGTACTGGAACTGAGTGGTACTAAGGGCTGCACAACAACATGAATGTATTTAACTGTACACTCAAAAATGGCTAAGGTGGGGCCGGAGGGTTAGCTCAGTGGTTCCGGCGCCTGCCTCGCAAGCACAAGGTCCTGAGTTCGATCCCCGGTAACCACATATAATGCTGGGCATGAAGACACTCCCACCAACGATCAACACCGCATACCACAGTGCC
>PVIC010032056.1:0-20922 GCA_004025085.1 Thryonomys swinderianus
GAACCACTGAGCTAACCCTCCGGCCCAAAAGAGGGAGTTCTTAGTAGGACACCCACCACAGTTCTTTGTCTAGGGCTTTTAAGGGATTTAGAAGAGAGCTTGGACTACTGTATAAACAGTATAATGTCAACTGTATAGGAGAGTACATACTTCTTGGGGTCCAATCTGTGTAGTGTTCACATATTGTCCATGCACCTTCTGAACCAGTTGCCCATCTGATCATTCCTTACTAAGGTCCCAGACAGCCAGAGGATGCCTGGCAGATGTTTTTATAAGAAGGTTGAGACTCAGCAGACTACCTTTTTTGCTTCTTGATTCCATTTTGGGAGGCATTGTTCTTACTGCTTAATAGAGTCCTAGTTCCTGTCTAATTTCTATTATACCAGCTCTCTAGAGTGTGAGGCAGGCGGATTGCCATGAGTTTGAGGCAAGCCTGTGCTACATAGCAAGACCCTGCCTCAGTGCCCCCCCCCCAACAGTTTACCCTTCATGGTCAATTTCACTTTAGAGAACAGCTGGAAGACACACAGTGTCAGAACGAGTGACAAAGATGAGGATAGACTGTAATGTCTTTCCATTGAGTGGCACTTGGCAGCAACATTCATTGTAGTGTTGATCACACCTTGTAAAGATAGTCATGAAAGAAGACCTACATGCATATGATAATTTAATTTAGAAGTTAGCACAGTAAGAGATTAACAACAGTAACTAATAAGAATATGAAATAACTATAACTATGAAAACAGAAGTTATGTTAGTGTCGTCTCTGAACTATAAAATTTTCCATTTGATACTGTCAGTTGACTGCTATAGCCAAAACCACGAAAAGCAAAACTGTCAAGTAGCGAGTACTGTAGTCTGAATTTAAAGTTATTGACCTATTTTTTGCTTGTGAAACTTTTAAAATATGCAGAGGACAGTCAGTCTATTGTGGGTCTGCAAGAGAAACGGCACTGTCATACAATGCTGCTGAATCTTCATTGGTTAACTTTCTAGTGCGAAGTTTTCAGTGTGAAGGGCTTTCTAAATGATCGTAGTTTTAGTCTAGTTAATTATTCCTTTAGGAATTGAAGCATATAATGAAAAATGCTGATTATTATAGTATGTGGGATTCAAACAGAAAAAGTGTAGCACAATAATGTTATAAAATACATATATACTCATACTGAACATAGTGGTGCACACTGTTAATCTCAGCTGCACAGAGGGTGAGGCAGGAGGGTCATAAGTTCAAGTCCAGCCTGGGCAATTTAGCAGGATGCTGAGACAAGCTCAATTAAAAAAAAAAAGATAAAAAAAGAGAGATAATTTAGTAGGAAGGTCTTGGATTCAGTTACCAGTACTAGGAAAAAATATATATAGATACACATATACACATATTCTCTTTCAGAGAGAGTGAAAAGACACTGAAATGTTAACAATAATTATCTCTTGAGTGGTGGAAAAATGAGTGGCTCAGTTTTTTAAATATATTGCTCCATTTTAAGTGTTTTATATTGAACATTACTCTTATCTGAAAATAAGTTAAAAAGATAGTAAATCTTGATAAGGAAAGAAAAGATGGATGTTTAAATTTTTAGACAACAATTAATCATTTTTACTTATGGCTCCATAAACTGAAAGCCTCATAGGCCCCAAGACCTTTTTCCAGTCTTAGTATTGCTACGATGGGGGTGGTGCTGCTTCTGGAAGTGGTGGCAGGTTACAGTGTATGTTTGTGAGCCAGCTGCCCCCCACCCAGCATGGGGGATGGAACCTAGGGCTTGCACACGGAGCTATATCCCCAGTCCTTTCAAAAAAGCTTGACAGGGCCAGGGGTTTAGCTCAGTTGTTCCGGCGCCTGCCTAGCAAGCACAACATCTCTGCTTTGATCCCCGGTAACCACATACAACAATACTGGGCATGGTGACTCACATCCACCAGCAATCAGTACAACACACCACAGTGTTGGGCATGGTGGCTCACACCTGTCATCCCAGCACTTGGGAGGCAGAGGCAGGAGGATTGCTGTGAGTTTGAGCCTTGCCTGGACTACACAATGAGCTCAGAGCCAGCCTGAACTACAAAGTGAGACCCTGTCTCAAAAAATAAAGATAAAAAATAGAAAGCTTAGACAGGTCTCAGTAAATGCCAGATTTCCCAGGCTGGATTCAAACTTGTGTCCTCTTGGCTCAGTCTCCCAGAGCACTCATATTAGAGTTATGGATGTCTACATCCAGGTGAACCATCTGTCATTCTGGTTTAGTAACTTCAGTGTCCCAACAGATTCATTCTGTATACCTGTGTGGGATAATGATAGGTGTAGTTCTGGAATCTCCATCCAGTTCTTAACTCAGGAGCAGGTTTGATAGTGGAGGGGTGGGCAACAGTCTTCACTTGGAAGTTAGTAGTTATTATCTCTAGAAGCAACTCCAGAATTGTTCTACTGAGAAATGTGTACACTTCCTCCAAAGCATGCCTGCCCCTTTCACTCCGGGCATTTATTACATTTCAGAAACTGGTTTTATTCCTTATACTTCTGCCACTTTCCCATTTGCTGTAAAGCAACCACTAAGGCAACAACATTTTACAATGTACTTCTCCAGTAACCCTCATCCCATTTAAGAGACTCGGGCTTCTCTGAATGTAGAAGATATAGCAGATTTCAGTTTAGGATGTCACTAATTGCAGTATTTTCTTGGTTGAATCAGTTGGTTAGAGCTACCTTACTTCTTTGTTTTTTCAGATGTACCATCACAGAATTTGGTCTATCTACTTTTCATGGCAACACTGTGTCTATTTAGTCTTAATAGATACTCTAGTATTTGCCTTTTTAATGTTCTTATAATCATTAATATTATGTTTGCTAAAAAAAGTTACAGACAAGTCTTTTTCCTCCTTGGAAGTAATATTAAAGCATTAATATATTTGATTGCAGGCTGTTTTGATAAACAAAAAACATTGGTTTAATGAAGCATGCCGTGTAGTATCGATCTTATCCATAGAGGTAAACTTCATACGAGCCTGTTTGGAATGAAAGATCCAGAATTAATGATGGCAGCATGCAGTGTGGTCCATGTTCTGTTGCTGTCTTGGCCTACCACATACACACTGAGCTTAACTTGGGTTATATTCTTTAGCCTTTTTAATTTTTTTTTTTTGAGATAGGGTCTCATTTTGTAGTTTAGGCTGGCCCTGAACTCACTATGTAGCCCAGGCAAGCCTTGAACTCAGCAATCCTCCTGTCTCTGCCTCCTGAGTGCTGTTAAAAATCTTAATTTACCTTGACACTTATCTTTTATTTTCTCTTCATTAAAAGCTCAGTTGAAGTTGGGAATGGTGGGGAACTCTCATAATCCCACCTACTTTTGAGCAGAAGGACAAGTTCAAATCTGTCCCAAGCAACTTGGTGAGACCCTGTCTCAAGATAAAAAAGGGCTATGGAGGGGCTGGAGATTTACCTCAGTGGTTCCAGCGCCTGCCTCCCAAGCGCAAGGTCCTGAGTTTGATCCCTGGTAACCACATACAATGCTGGGCGTGGTGACTCACGCCCACCAGCAATCAATACCACATACTACAGTGCCAGGCGTGGTGGCTCATGCCTGTAATCCTAGCACTCGGGAGGCAGAGTCAGGAGGATTGCTGAGTTGGAGGTTTGCCTGGGCTATATAGTGAGCTCAGGACCAGCCTGAACTACAAAGCAAGACCCTGTCTCAAAAAAAAAAAAAAAAAAAAAAAGGACTATGGAGGTAGCTCAGGAGCAGGCAGGAAGCCCTGGATTCAGTACCCAGTGCCATCACCAAAAAATAAAAACTGTGTGTGAGTGGGAGTGTGAAGTGAGAGCTCATTTGCTCTGTTCTGGTTTATCCTGCATAACTTTTCTAACTTTAACTCTTCATTTCCCTACTGAATATGTGTCAGACTAGGATTTATACTGTGTATTACCAACTCCATTTCAATTGTTGCATCTTTTTTTTAATTCTTCCATGGGCTTAAGGTGGTGGTAGGTACAGGGTGAATGGGGAATGTAAAATATCTTTGTAAAGATTTACATTTTCTGATTGTAGTCAGTAATAGTACTGCCTTGTAGAATGTTTTGTGCACCTACCACATATTTGGCTGTTGCACTCAGGCCTGAATCTATAGTACGAGTCTAGGTTCATGTTGCTAACTTGACTTCTTGTTGCAGACCAAACTTACCTGGGGGCCCTACTTGTGGTTTTACATGCTACGGGCTGCCACATCAACCCTCTCAGGTATTGCTCTCTCTCTGAATACTGTATAATTGCTTTATTAAGCTCTAAGCATAGGAGCATTGCCAGCTGGGATGTTTCTAAACTGAAGAGGAATAGTAGGAAGTCACCTTGTCCTCAGGTAGCCAGCACTGGAAGATGTTAATCTAACTTGATCAAATATCCTGCACCTTCTGATTGTGTAGGGGTTTTTGTTTGTTTTGTATAGAGGATTGAATTTAGGTCTTTCACACTGAGCTACAAACCCAGCCCATTTTTTATTTTGAGATAAGGAAGATCTGGATAAATTGAGGTTATTACAGGTGTGTGCCACACCGGGCTTCCAGTTATACTTTTTCTTTGCTTTTTTTTTTCAATGAAAATGGCAATATTAATGTAGATAGGCTTTTTTTTTTTTTTTTTTTTTTTTTTTTTGAGACAAGGCCTCACTGTGTAGTTCAAGCTGGCCTCAAATTCATGGCAATCCTGCTTAAGCCTCCCAAGTGTGTGCTCCCATACCCAGCTGGCTTTTCAATTTCTTGAACCCTTTCTGTAAGCATTTATTATGCTACTTTGTTATTTGCTTTCCTGTTGGTAGTCTAATTCTACCTCTGCTTATTCTGAGGTTTGTAGTTATGCTATGTATATGTGTATGTATGTGTTATACACATATATATTTGGGGGGCTGTTACCGGAGAATAGAACTCAGGTCCTACAGCATGCTAGGCAAGTGCTCTGTCACTGATCCATACCCCAATAAATCAAATTTGGAGGAAATGTATTACTAGCATATAACTTAATTATGTGAATTTAAATAAGTGTTTAAATCTTAAGACTTTTTGTCTGCTGTTTTAATCCTTTCAAAGCTTCTCTCACTTTCCACATTTTATTAGGGCACACTGTGCCGAATGCTTTTTTTTTTTCCAGTACAAGGATTGAACGCAGGACCTCATGCTTGCCAGGAAGGTGAAACACCACTGAGCTACATGCCCAGCCCCTGTGGAGTGTAATTGATTGAACATCTACTGAGCACTCACTGTGTGCTAGGCAGTGTGGTGTAACAAGAGATGAGCTCTTGACTCACATTTGAATTTTAGACCTGATGCATAAGGTCAAGCTGTTCTTTAACTTCTTCAAGTCTAACCTTTCACAGCACCTGTCCCATGCTAAGCACTGAGTCTTACATCATCCATACCCATATCTAGCCCACTGATACCAACCTTCTATATGTTTTTCTTAAGTAGACCTGAAACCAGCAATTATAATACCTGGTGAGAACTATTGTAATAGAAATGTGAATGAGCCGGGCGTGGTGGCTCATGCCTGTAATCCCAGCACTCGGGAGGCAGAGACAGGAGGATTGCTGAGTTTGAGGCTTGCCTGGGCTACATGGTGAGCTCAGCACTAGCCTGAACTACAAAGCAAGACCCTGTCTCAAAAAAAAAAAAAATCAAGAAATGTGAATGAACTGTTGTTGGGCACCCAGAAGGAACTACTAATACTTTGGAGGATCAGAAGAGAAAGAGATATTACGTTTTTATAATCTCTCTGAGGACAGGAGTAGTGACTTTTGTATTCCTAAATGTCTCATATATAGAAAGTGCACAAGAAATGTTGATGGAATTGTATGTCTTAACAATTTTATCTTTAGTGTGTGACTTTCTTGGAGAGAAGATTGCTTCTGTTTTGGGCATCAGCACCCCAAAATACCAGTATGCTATTGATGAGTATTACCGGATGAAGAAGGAGGTGTGTCTCCTTTTATATTTTCTTGATTCAACTTGTTTGGCCATAGACTTGGTGGACTGAATAAATGAGCATATGTATCCTCTAGCTGCCCAAATAGGTGGTAGGGATCAAACCCAGTGTCTTCAGGATGCCAGGCAAACACTCTACCTAAGAGCTAACAGTTAGCTCCTTTAATTTATCAAATTAAAATATATTTTAGAATTCTTTAAAATGGGATTTCTAGGCAGAGGGTAAAAAGGATGTGTTATATACATGTACCAATTCCCCACAATGAATGCAATTATCAGTGCAGCAAACATGTACTAATAAATGTAAAAAATTGGAAGTTTCCTAAGATTTATATACAAAATTAAGTTCAGTTTTATTGTGTTAGTGCAATGTGAGGTAACTTGCATGTTAATTTTCATACATTTCCCTTTGGATTGTTTTTCTAAGATGAATAAGACCAAGTAGAAGTGGAATGGGTTTGGTGTGTAAGAGGTTTATAAGAACTAAAAATATAAATGCCTGCTCACTGTTAAGACAAGAAGACTGTTAATGCCCAAAGTATGAGTGAGGTCTTCACATAGCATGAAGGAGGTGAGACTCAGTAAGAAAGTTTTAGTGCTTAAGAATCAAAGGACCTGACTTCAAAGTCTGGCTCTGCTATTTCTAACTTCACTTTAAATAACTATCTATGGTGAAGTAAAAAAGGGGTTAATACACAAAATGATTATAATAGCATCTAGTAAATATTAAAGAACACACAGTAGATAATAGAATCTTATTTTCTTTCAGACAAACGAAGGGAAGCAGTTCAGAGTGTAGGGAAATGAAAATGTGCTGTGTGTTTATGGAAATAGCAATAGCACTCTGTCCCTGGAGGAGTGGCTGGAGATAAGTTAAGGAAGATCATCTGATTTTGTTTCTTGTACATTTTAATACCACAAGCCTTGTTTAGAACTTTTATTGTTTTGACTGGACCATTACAATAACCTCTTAGATGTTGTCTTAATTCTCTGGTAAATTCCAGGTGAGTCCCCTGAGGGATTACTCTCTCTGAAATGACTATATACATTACAGGATTCAATATAGATGTCACTCTGCCCATTTATTAGTTCCAAAACTAGAAATTATTATTTGCTCTTTAGTGCTTATTTCTATGTCTTAACTTCCTACTGGATTGTAAACTTGAGGGCAAAGATCCTACACAGGAAGCACATTAGGTGCCTATAGGAAAAATAACCATGCCGTACCATTTAATCAGTGAAACAACCTATTCAGTCGAAGAGGTTCACACTTTATAATTGATGTGACATAGTAATACCTCATTTTAAAACTGAGGTTAGGCTTACTGTGAAAAAATATAGTCTGTCAAAATTAGTACAGGTCTCATCCAGGCTAATTATGTTGGGCTATTTTTAAAAATAACTTCACTTTCTTTGATGTTTTGTAATACTGTTTTGAAAACAAGGGAAGAAATATGTATTAATTATATGAAATAGGTGCAGTGGGGCATACCTGTATTCTCAGTACCAGGGAGGCTGAGACAGGAGAATCTGTCTCAGGAGAAAAAACAACAGTAAAAATTAGACTAAAGGGATATGGCACTAGTATTTTAGTTTTTTAAACAAAAAGCTGCATGATGGAAAAAATATTTATGACTTAATCATGTAATTTATATACAGGTTTAAACTTAAAACTTTATATTTCCTATTTTAGCTCTTTCAGTGCTTCTGTTACTTTGTTTTTACTAGGGCAAACTGTGCATAATTACTAGTTAGATACTAATATTTCATCTATTGGCATTTCCACTTTTTAGGAAGAAGAAGAAGAAGAGGAAAACAGAATGTCTGAAGAAGCAGAAAGACAGTTCCAGCAGAGTAAGACACAGGCTAATTCCGCTGTTCAGATGGATCAGCCAGAAACAGTGGTATCCAGTTCATTTGTCAATCTTAATTTTGAAATGGAGGAAGATTGTCAAGTAATTACAGAAGGCAAACAAAATCCAGGCTCTGTTCCACCATAGAATGAAATGACTATCAAACTTTGAATGCTAAGTTTTTTTGTACCAGAAACTTAAAACAATTATTTATATTTTAAATTATTAACTTATCTGGAAAGGAAATAAATGTTTCTTCATTCTTAGATTGTATTTAGTAAAAGATCTGAAGTTTGGATATTGCTACTCTGCTTTCACTGTGAATTAGTTTTTCTTTTTGGGGGGTTAATGCTTGAGATCATGTTAGTGGGCACTTCACCCCTGAGCTATACCCTCAGCCCAATGTTTTAGTTTTAAAATGATTCTAAAAAAAAAAAAAATTAAGGCCTTAATAAATTAAGAAGAATTAACTTGAGATAATTGGTGTAAGAATCTTGACTTTTTTATATTTGGAAACAAATAAAATGGAAACGACAAAAATTAAGAATTAAATTAGCAAGCTTATTTATTCATTTGTAAAGAAAAAAAAGTTGTTGAATAAGGCTAACTGCAGCCAGTAATGTTATCATTTCAGGATAAAATGAAGATTTTTTTTCCCCTTATATTTACTCATATTTTGCCTTACATCTTAAGCTTTATATTTATATATGTTAATTTCCACTAAGGATGATTCTCTGAATATATAATAAAATAAGCATGATAGAAGCACTTTTGGAGTTCACTGAGAATAACTATTTTATGGAGAAGTATTATTACACCAATGGGTTTTCATTTTATAATGCAAGTCAATCTTGTATTCTTTTTTTTTTTAAGACAGGGTCTCTTTTGGCAGTTAGGCTGGCCCTGAGCTCACTATGGAACCCAGACAAGCCTTGAACTCAGCAATCCTCTTGCCTCTGCCTCCCAAGTGCTGGGATTATAGGTGTGAGCCATCATTCAGGGCACTGTGGTACGTGATACTGACTGCTGGTGGGCATGAGTCACCACGCCTGGTATTGTATGTGGTTACTGGGGATTGAACTAGGGACCTTGCACTTGCTAGGCAGGTGCCAGAACTACTAAGCTAAGTCTCCGGTCCATTCTTATATTTTTTCAGTAATTAAAATTAAATGCTTTGATCACACCAACAGTTAACAGTAGTTATGGAATAAATTAGTATGCAACACCTGATTACCCACATGGCATCCTGCTTATCTCTCTCATTTACCCCTGAATGCCTCCCAGAGTTTGGGGGTGAGGAGTTGGGAAACAGATATAGATTTAACTATCAAGAACTATTAAATAATGATACAAGGGTCAGGCATGGTGGTTCATGCCTGTAATCTCAGCATGCAGGAGGCAGAGGCAGGAGGATTGCCATGAGTTCGAGGCTAGCCTGGGCTAGTGAGTTCAAGGCCACCTGAACTACAAAGTGAGACCTTGTCTCAAAAAAAAAAAAAGGTACAAGGAATAATAATAACATAATAAAATTAGTTACTTGTTATTCATCATTTTGAAGTAGAAACAATAGGAAGGGCAGTTTACTTAAACCAACTAGCCCTTTCTCTACCTACTCTGTTATTTGTAAACTTTACAAATTTATATACAATGAAGTTAATTTTGACAGTATTCCTAAGTACGTGTACAGAACCTTGAGATGCTTTCAAATGTGGATAAAAAGAATATATGGAATAATCTAGAAATGCTGATCTTAAAAGCCTTTTCATAGAATAAGGATGTAGTTCAGTGGTAGAATGCTTGTCTAGAATGTGCATGGCTCTGGGTTCAATCCCAGTACTAAAAAATGTCAAACCAAAACAACACTGTAGGAGCTTTTAAAAATTAATCATTATCAGCCTTCTAGACAACACTTAAGCTTTTAATCATAATAAACTTATGTAAAATACAGCTTAAAAGAAAAATATGTATATATAGTGGGCCTATTATGGAAGTCTACTGTCAATAAATTAAATTTTTAACTGAAGCTGAAGTTTTTCAACTGACAGTTAAAAGATGAAACTGAGAGCTGAAGTACTTCAAACTAAATCCTTTCACTGAAATTTGAAGAATTTAGGAAACGACCTCAGGAGTCTTAAGTTACGTAGAGTCATGCTATGGTGGTACGTAATATATGGTCTTTTTCTTTATCGGTGTAAACTATATAATTTAGTGCTCAACAATTAATCTAAAGATAAAATAATTAATGTCACCATATATTATACATTACTTAGAGCTCTAAAGCATGCTAGCCCAATTTCTTCCTATTTGCTTTTATCTTTGAGATAGCCCTGTTAACTCAGCTATTCAGTCATTAACCAGAGGTTCTACTATCAAAGTTTACCTAGAAACCTTTCTGACTATAGAAGATAATGACTTATGAAGGTTTTGCCTTTTGAATTTTATTTTCACCAAAATAGTAGCCAGTTTGTAATGTCTATTCATTGTGCCTTATATTTTTATATTATTTATGCAAGCTATAAAATTGCTCATAATTCATTAAATGATTTATTTATGAGCCTGTTTTACCTTTTCCTACTTTCCAAACATTTGAAGAATTATTCCCTCTGAATCACAGTTCATAACACTATTTTTTCTTATAAATCTAAGCACAAGTTAATATAATGGAAGAGCCTTTACACTGAGGTAAAAAATTCTCTACCAAAAATCCTTAACAAATGAAGTTATAGTTTTATAAATGTAACTGTGATACTAGTTAGTAAAGCTAGAAAAAAAAAATTTTTTTTGAGACAGGGTCTAGCTTTGTAGTTCAGGCTGGCTCTGAGCTCACTATGTAGCCTAGGCAAGCCTGGAACTCAGCAATCCTCCTGTCTCTGCCTCCCGAGTGCTGGGATTATAGGCATGAGCCCCCACACCCAGCACTGTGGTATGTGGTATTGATTGCTGGTGGGCGTGAGTCTCCATGCCCAGCATTGTACATGGTTACCGGGGATCGAACTTGGGACCTTGCGCTTGCAAGGCAGGCACTGGAACCACTGAGCTAACCCACCGGCCCTAGAAAAAAATTTTATACTAGGACTTTATTGAATGGCTGTCAGAAATATTCCATGAAAACCTTTATCTGTAAAGATTATACAGATTAAAGATGAACACTTTCTATTTACAGCAAACCACATATGTCATACTGAGCTAAAGAGAATCAGAACTTAGCCTGCTAAAAAGCAGTATTTGTTCTATTGCTCTCCAACTACTGCAACCAAAGTTGCAATAATTACAATATTTTCTGTGTTCTAGAGACATATGAGTGTTTTATTTAGACCATTTCGGAGTTTTCATATGCAACATTCAAGCATCTTAATAAAGTCAGTTCAGTCTTTCTGAGATCATGTATCATCAAGGTCAGCAGAGTTCTCATTGTCATTTGCAACAAGGGCTTCTCTGTTCTCGTAAGTCCAGAAGCCATTCAGATCAATTAGGATGGTAGTGACTGTGTCTCCCTGATTACTGTTGATTAAATCCTGGAGAGAAATTTTCAGAGGATCCTTTGGTTTTACCATGTCAAAGATTTCATCCTACAAGAGGAAAAAATAACAATGCTTATTCACTAATTTTTCTATCACACAGTTAACTAAAATTCAGGGCTGACATTTTATGTAAAATATTGTTAATAAGCAATCTCCTTTCATCTACTTAAGGGAGTTTCATGGGGAAATTTCTTAGCTGTATGATGGCTAGACCTTATTTTTTTAACAGATGAAGGAAATAGAGGCTCAGAATTACCCAAGTGTCAGCTAATTAGTGGCTGACCTATGTAATGTAGTGTTCTCTGAATATATATTAATTCTTTGTATATTCCTACTATCTTTTAATTGGTGGTGGTGTAATATTTTCACAAGCCCAGGGGCCTTCTGTGTGCTAGGCTAGGAAAGCAATCTACTACTGAGCTACATCCCTGCCCTTGAGTTAAAGTTAAAACTTTGCTCAGTTAATATAAAAATTTAAATATTTCACCTATAGTGATAAAACATTTCCAATACTGAAATCAACTTTTTATTCTAGGAGGGAAAGGAGATGGGAGTCTAATATTTAAAAATTAGTTATCTAGGATGATGTCAGTTGTGCTCAAATTGAGTGAAATTCATAGAAGAATCTGTTTTGGTGGTCTTGGGAACTAAACTAAGGGATTCTCACTGAGCTACATCCTTAGCGCTCCTTGCTTCCGCTTCCCAGTGTTGGCATTACAGGTGTGCACCACACACCTAGCAGAAACTCTTCTATGTTATAAAGTATACAGTATAAATATTTCAAAGGAATTAGCCCACACATCTGATCTTTTTGTGGTAAAATTACTCAAGAATGTTATTAGTCTTTAAGGAGGAAAAATACACTTTCTTCCATTTTAAATGTCCTTTTTCTTTTCATTGATTTTATTGGTACATTTTATATATGTTATGATCACATTTGACATTGAGAATTTGTACCAGTAGATGACATGACTTAATTCTCATTTTTCCCATTCCCCTGCCCAAGTTACCCACCCCCTGTATACATAAGCTTTGTTTGCTTTTTTATAATCCTCAAATTTTTTCTTGCCCTTCATAAGTGAAATAAATAGGACACAGATGGTAAATACTGTATCTTTTCTCTGGTATGAGGAACTGAAGGTGTAAATGAGTTCTAAAATGTATGATGTGTATTGTGAAATAGTAAGGAAATATTCAAAGGGAAAAGGGAAGTCAGAAGTAAGAAAAATACATTTCAAAAAGATTAAAATAATTCAGGTACACAAGAAGTGGAAACTTTTAATCTCATATGTTTGCTCTTTTTCTAGATCGCTTATAGTTTAAAATTGCTGGTTCAATTGCCCATTGCAGAGTTTCAGATCTGCTTCATTTATATTAAAGTAAAACAGCCTTTTACCTTAAACTGGTCAGGGTATTTTATTACTCAACTTGAACAAACAAATACTGTATGTACTAGATGTTTTTAAACTGGTGAGGCTGATTACTAAAATGCTAAGTAGCAGCCTGTGTTTCAATTTTAGTCTATGTGCTACCGAAGTGAGCACAGCAGCCTGTGTTTCAAATGGTGGTTTTTATATTGTAGGACCACTGCCTCCTTAAACCTAATACAACATATCAAAAGCAAGCAGGCTTTTTGAGGTACCATACTAAAAACCTAAATATGTGGTTTCCAAGTTAAAAACTCAGTTTTCAGTGGAATAGACTATCAAAGAATGTAAGCTAAATTGATTCTTCTAACTTGTATTTAAAATGAATGAAAGCTTCCAATGAGAATACAAGGTTGACAATGTTAAGATTGTAAGATATATAAATTAATCATGACTTACAGATGTGTTTCATTAAATATACCAGTTCAGAAGAAGTAACAGCAAATACTTGATTGGGAATAGCACTTTATAGTTCATATGTTGCTTTTATGTATAATTTCATGTACAACAAATGATTAGCATTACTAGGGCAGTAATGTCTGGCTATTGTATATAAATTAAAAGAAAAGTAACCTTAACATCTTGAAATGAAACAGGATCTTGTCCATGGATTTTCATTAGTTCTTGTATTGCCTGTATTTAGTGGAAATAAATTTTTAAATAAAAATGATACTGATACTATCCCCCTCTTGTGCCACAGCCCCCTTCTAGTTCCATTTCTTTTTCAATAGACCACAGGCCTCACTCATTGTCTCAAGCTTTCCTGCTAATCCTAACTTCCTTGGTCTTGATCTGTATCCAGTCAGCAAAACATTACACTAGCGTAGTGTCACCACTGACCTTGTATAATTAATGTTATCATTATGTATATCTAAAACATATCAATAAAACTTTTAAAACTGCAAAAACGTCAGATAAAGAGCTTAGCCTCAGTTTGCTGTCCCTATCTAGGAATGTTCTCTGAACTAGCCATTATTCTATGGCCTACTCCTTTTACCTTCTATGAATGCTGTTCATTCACACTGTCAACATTCTTTAAGACCCCCTATCACCTCCCATCCCACCTTGCACTTCACCCCTTCTAATTAGAAAAACATGAAATTCCTTCAAACTCTTGTTTATAAACTTCAACAATTAAATAGACTGAAGAAACTATTACTCTGTTGGACTAAAATACTTTAGGTGAGTCATTCCCTAAGAAAAGTGAAGCTTGAAACTCTTGGTAAATAGTCAACTATGTTCCAAATACCGACTCTGCATGTGGTGCCACTGGTATCCGTGTATCCCCAAGGGAATCTCTATGAAGGAGGGAAGAATCGATACAGTAGTAGACAGTGGTATGTTGTAGGACCCCACCCTGGCCCAGTTCTATTGTAGCAATTGATGTACAACAGCTCTACAAACAGCCCAGGATTACAGGGCTCAGCCCCATGAACTTTTTTTTTTTTTTTTTGCTTTTGAGACAGGGTCTTGCTTTTGTAGTTCAGGCTGGCCCTGAGCTCACTATGGTGCCCAGGCAAGCCACTGCGAACTCAGCAATCCTCCTGTCTCTGCCCTCCCGAGTGCTGGGATTACAGGCGTGAGCCACCATGTCCTGCATTGTGGTATGCAGTGTTGATTGTTGGTGGGCGTGTCTCCACGCCCAGCATTCTATGTGGTTACCAGAGATCGAACTCAGGACCTTGCGCTTGCGAGGCAGGCGCCGGAACCACTGAGCTAACCCTCCGGCCCACATGAACTTTTTACCTTAGTCTGTGAAACCAAATCTAAATAAACTCTGATAAAAGAGATGGATGCATGAAATACTTTTAGAGTATTTTTTAAATAAAATGTAACATTTCATAGGGAGAAGATACTTTAAAGAAATCTTTATAAGAAAGGGTTGAATGTTTAAGTTCTGGATTTGCTTTTCTAAGGCTGAATTTTCATCTGATAGGTTTGTCTAAAGTGTTTGTCTGACACCTACCATGTGTTAGTGTTATCCTCTCAGATTAGCCACTGGTATCATTTATAACATGTAATTTTTTTTTTTTTGCTTTTGAGACAGGGTCTCGCTTTGTAGTTCAGGCTGGCCCTGAGCTCACTATGGTGCCCAGGCAAGCCGCCGCGAACTCAGCAATCCTCCTGTCTCTGCCTCCCAAGTGCTGGGATTACAGGCATGAGCCACCACGTCCGGCATTGTGGTATGTGGTGTTGATACGCCAGAATTATATGTGGTTACCGGGGATCAAACTCAGGACCTTGCGCTTGCGAGGCAGGCGCCAGAACCACTGAGCTAACCCTCCAGCCCCTATAACATGTAATTTTTAAGATTTTAAAAATTTTCTCTGTTGAGGATAAAACTCAGGTCTTGTGCATGCTAGACAAGTTTCTACCACTAAGCTACACTTCCAGTCCTGCCTTCAAGTTTTAAGAAACGTATTCATCCTAGAATTGTACTTTATCCTTTTAATATTTTGTTATTATTACCTAAAAGATTATAATGGAAAGTCTAGGACATTTAACATGAAATTATAAAATAAACACTATGAAATTCATTAGGATGAATTCAGAAACCACTTATTTAAACTGATTTTTTGGTTTCACTAGTGCTTTTTTTTTTTCCTGTGGTGCTGGGGATTGAACTCAGAACCTTGAGGTTACCAGGCCAACACAGCATCACTGAGCTAAATCCCTGGCTCTTCTTTTTCTTTTTTGAAATAGGGGCTCATGTAGTTCAGACTGGCCTTGAACTTGCAATTCTCCTATCTCAGCTGCCTAGATACTTAAAAAGTATAGGAATATGCTCTCCCAGTCAGTCAAGAGTACTCAAAACTTTTTAAGTGGAAACAAAGTTTCTGAGGGAAATTATTTTGATAAAAGTGGGAAAATGTCATTTTTATTGGTTTAAAAATATCTGAGTAGTACATGCTAGTGCATGCCTGTAATTTTAGCATTTGGGTGGCTAAAGTTCCAGGCCAGTGCAGACCACAGAATAAAAACCTCTCAAAAAACCAAAACCTTACTACTGTTGATTTTCACCATAGATAAATCATAACCTTCTAAAAACTAGGTATGAAAATACAGTAGCAGAGTAGAACACTACTCTATGAAATTATTCCATCAAGTGGAAAAGTTAATGTTCAAATTAAGGAATCATGTGTGACAAGGGCAGAATTTCCTACTGTTGCATTTGTTGGAGCCGAATATTTCCAAATCCAGTCAGATTCCAGGTTAGAGCTCACCACTATTCTTCGAAACCCGCACCAAAGAAACACCCCAGTAAACTCCTTCCATGCAGCACACAGCTGTATCCAGATTAGAAAAACTGTTTAATGATGTAGCAAGTAAAACAAAAAAATTTTATATATATATATGTATGTATGTATGTATGTATATATGTATATATATATATATATATATGTATCTGTAACAACCAAAATCTATAAAATGTCCCTGGAAGGGAGCTACCTTTTTTAAAAGGTAGTTTCCCAAGAACTATCTCCCAAATGTACTACAAAGGCTAAGGAAAATAACAATTCAGACTTACCCTAAAGAAATAATTGAGGGAAAAGACATTCAGATACCCTTTGTTCTCAATATCAAGCAGTTTGAAGATGTACTGCAAAGCTGCAGGCTCCTTCCTGTTTTCTAGTGCAAGAACAAAGTCCAAGTAGGTTTTATAGTCCTATAGGAAAGAAAATGTTCAGTAAAAGCTTTAATTGAAAACAACTAAAGTCAGGACCTGATGATCTGACGTGATTCTGCAATCAAAGATGGCAATATTTTTTAGTATGAAATAAATCCATCTGTTCATTTCATGTTGATTCCTAGGAATTTAATTAGTGAATCTGCATAGGAGTTTTGAGGATGTACCTAATTTTCTTAAGAGATTTGCTGTGTTAAAGAAAAACTTCATTACACTTTTAAACTAGATAAGACAGTCACTAAACTATGGTACGATACCTTTAAATTTGTATTTTCATTTCTGTGCAGTTATTTTGAAAAAGAATCTTCTATCAGGAATGAATAGAATAGTATTTAAATTGTACTTTGTAATATAGCCCGTCCTCCATATCAGTAGATTCCACATCATTCAATTGTGGGTTGAAAGTATATGAGGAACTTTTAATTCCAGGTGATCCTCCTGCCTCAGCCTTCTGAGTGTTGGGATTAGAGGTGTGCACCACCACACTCAGCTCATGTTTGTTTTTGGTGCTGGAGATGGAACTGTGGCCCCACACATACTAAGTAGGTGCTTTGCACTGGGCTGCACCCCAACCCTGCACTGACCAGTTCTTAAGCCAAGAAATTAACAGTCCTGGGGAGAAGGTCAGATGCAGAAGACAAACAGAACAACAAAAATTGTTTCCTTCTGTGGTCTTCTGGGAGGGCTCAGATCTATTTAGCAGCCTTTTATAAACAGCTTACACCACTGGTTCTCACTGGCCCCCTCATTTGCCTTTTTACAGCTTATTTTGTAACACCTCCATAATTATCCTCATATAAAAGCCATAGCTCGGTCTGGAGATTTAGCTCAGTGGTTCCGGCACCTGCCTCGCAAGTGCAAGGTCCTGAGTTCGATCCCGGTAACCACATAGAACACTGGGCGTGGTGACTCATGCCCACCAACAATCAGCACTGCATACCACAGTGCTGGGCGTGGTGGCTCACGCCTGTAATCCCAGCACTCGGGAGGCAGAGACAGGAGGATTGCTGAGTTCGCGGCGGCTTGCCTGGGCTATATAGTGAGCTCAGGGCCAGCCTGAACTACAAAGCGAGACCCTGTCTCAAAAAAAAAAAAGCCATAGCTCATTAAAAAAAAAAAAGGAAAGAAATATAAGGGGGAAAATTGCGTCTGAACTGAATATGGAAGGCTGTTTCTCTTATCATTACTCCTTAACCAACAGAGTATAACTATGCACCACTTATATTGTGTTCTGTATTAGGTACTATGAAGAATTTAGAGATAACTTAGTTTAAAGCACAACAGAAGGAACTGTGCAGGTTTTATGCAGACATGGCCCTCTTTTATATAAGGCTTGAGAACACCTCCAGATTATGGTAACTGCTTGGGGTCCTGGGACCTTTCTGTATTGTTTTAACTTTTTAAAAATTGGATGATTTTCAGTAAGAAAATTCTCTTCTCATAAAAAAAGACATCAGGGCTGGGGATTTAGCTCAATGACACCGTGCCTGCCTTGCAAGCTCAAGGTTGTGACTTCGATCCCCAGTAGCACACACACACAAAAAGCTGTACTTCTTGGGCCAGAGATTTAGCTCAGTGGTTCTAGTGCCTGCCTGGCAAGCACAAGGTCCTGAGTTTGATCCCTGGTAACCATATACAACAATACTGGGTGTGGTGACTCACACCCACCAGCAATCAGTACTATACACCACAATGCCAGGCATGGTGCCTCATGCTTGTAAACCCAGCACTCAGGAGGCAGAAGCAGGAGGACTGGTGAGTTCAAGGTTTGCCTGGGCTACATAGTGACTTCAGGGCCAACCTGAACTATAAAGCAAGACGCTGTCTCCCAAAAACCAAAACAAAACAAAAAAACAGGTGGACATCAAATGAAAGATTCTAACTTAGAAAAACTTGAAATGCTAGGAAAAGAGTTTGTAGCAAAGGTTAAGAATGCTTCCCTGCCTGAACTGTAGCATAAAGAGTTAAATGTAGCTTTATCCTGTCTAGCTCCACCCACAGATACAGCCTCTGAATTTTTTATTCACCAGAAGCCATCAGGACATTACAAGCTCCTCATTGTCTGAAGTGAACAGCTGTGGGAGTCACAAAGTCAATTTTCTGTGCCTCCCCCTCATCTTCGCCTTTGCTTAACAATGATGCACAGTGCTATTAAAGCTAAATGAAAAAAATGTGAAACCCCATTGTGGCCTGACTATATGACTTTTTTACATATCATTGATTTGGAAAATTCATCATGTCATTCCCATGTCTTATTTATTTACTTACTGTGGTCTCACTATCTCAAACTTCTTGCCTCAGCCTCCCTTGGGGTGACAGGTATGTGCCACTATGCCTGACTACCATGTCTTTTTAACAGCAAGAATGCTAATTTCAAAACATGTAAAAATTTTAAGTATTTTGAGAATATAAAGGAAACAGTTAATATCTACTTGCATACCCCAACTTATAAATCCAAGCTATAAACTGTTTCTAAAATTACATGATCAAAATTCTCAAGGTTTTTTTTTTTCCTCTTTGAGATAGGATCTCACTATGTAGTTCAGGCTGGCCTCGAACTCATAGCAACCCTCCTTCCTCAGTTTCCTAAGTGCTGGGATTACAGGTGTACATCACTACGCCTGGCATACACTCAAGTATTCTGAGAAGCAAATGGACAATTGCAAGTTAGTTATCATCAGCTACTAGTATACATAGTCATTCTACCTGGTTCTCATATTTAAATCATCTTAAATGATGCTATGTTAGACCTGGTAATTTTTGTCATATGCAAAGAGCCAACAGAATTTACTAATTTTTCTTCTTGCTAGTTTACATCCTATACATGAAATATACTGACAGTGATACAAATATTAAAATTTCCTGTTTAGGGGCCAGAGATTTAGCTCAGTGGTTCCGGCACCTGCCTAGCAAGTGCAAGGTCCCTGGTTCGATCCCAGTAACCACATACAACAATACTGGGCTTGTTAACTCACACCCACTGGCAATCAGTACCAATTACCACAATTGCTGGGCTTGGTGGCTCAGGCCTGTAATCCTAGCACTCAGGAGGCAGAGGCAGGAGGACTGCCAAGTTCAAGGCTTGCCTGAGCTACATAATGAACTCAGGACCAGCCTGAGCTACAAAGCGAGACCCTGTCTCAAAAAAGAAAAAATTCTGTTTAGTCAGCTCGTAGGCTAATATTTTTAAGTGGTAAATTTACCTTCAAACCAAAGGCTTCAAATATGAAGTGATATGATTGGTTCAGACTTTTTAAACATAATGTGGTACACAGATAATAATGCTGAATTACATCAAAAAATGTGTGGAAACAGTAGGTACCTGAATTTAAAACTTTTTAAACATACCATTTCTCCGTCATAAGTGAGACATTCCTGGAAAACACGGTCTAAGAAGACATTGGTCATAGTTGCTGTTCCATAGCGGGAGAGCTCTTCTTTACTGAGCATGCCATTGTGATCTTTGTCAAGATTCAAATACTGGCCTTGGGAAGAAAGACAGTAAAAAGATACCTATGACCAAGACTTTTTTTTTTGAGACAGGGTCTTGCTTTGTAGTTCAAGCTGGCTCTGAGCTCACTATGTAGCCCAGGCAAGCCTCCAACTCAGCAATCCTCCTGCCTCTGCCTCCTGAGTGCTGGGATTACAGGCATGAACCACCACGCTGGGCACTGTGGTATATGGTATTGATTGCTAGTGGGTGTGAATCTCCATGCCCAGCATTGTATGTGGTTACCAGGGATCAAACTCAGGACTCACACCCACCAGCAATCAATACCACATACCACAGTGCCAGGTGCAGGGGCTCATGCCTGTAATCCCAACACTTGGGAGGCAGAGACAGGAGGATTGCTGAGTTCGAGGCTTGCCTGGGCTACATAGTGAGCTCAGGGCCAGCCTAATCTACAAAGCGAGACCCTGTCTCAAAAAACAAAAAAGAGACAAGAAAATTGGACATTAACAAGGAATTCTTTCTATTCCCATAGTATCCTGAAGAGGCTTAAAATCTTGGTTAGAATAACCCATTAAGCTAGAACCAAAGGGAGCCAATCCTGAAGGCTGTGGTCTTTGGGTTATTTATTTTACATTTTTCTTTTCAGTTTACAAACTTTTAGGAACATCTAGGTAGAAGAGAGAGGCAAACAAAAAACACTAAAATGCCATCAACTTGAAAGTAGCTAGATCGTGAATGTCAAGATGAGTCACAAAACCACTTATAGGATAAATGTAGCAGATTAATGACACTGAAAGAGCAATCAGTCCCTAGAATACCACCTTGTCATCCTGAGAACACCATTTTATCACAAAGCGAGACTACAAGTTCATAAATGTTCATAAGTGATGCTTGAGTCAACAAGACCAAATTACATTTGTTTGTTCTATTAAGAAGAAAATGGGGGCTGGAGGGTTAGCTCAGTGGTTCTGGCGCCTGCCTTGCAAGCGTAAGGTCCTGAGTTCAATCCCC